>CAUDMG010004049.1:385000-402500 GCA_958450375.1 Homarus gammarus | reverse complement strand
ATTATTATTATTATTATCATTATTATTATTATTATTAGTAGTAGTAGTAGTAGTAGTAGTAGTAGTAGTAGTAGACACACACACACACACACAACATCTACAGTTCGTAAATCTTCCATACGTGTTGTGAAGATACAAATTCTAGGTGACTACTTGAGGTGTGACTTCGTGTTGGCCGCCGGTCATGTGGGGAAGGGGGAGGGGGCAGATACCTCAATCACATGGCACAGGAAACATGCAAGGTTGTTATTCATCCTGGGAGATAGAAACTTAAACGTCCTTGAAGAGCATTGTCGTCCTGGGAAACAAATTATGAGCGTCGTACTTCATCCTAGGAGAAATGAGTGTCGTTGTTCATCCTAGTAGAAATGAGCGTCGTTGTTCATCCTGGTAGAAATGAGTGCCGTTCACCTGGAAGAAATGAGAGTCGTAGTTTTTCCTGGGCAACAAAATGGGTTTCGTAGTTCCTCCTGAAAGATATGAATGTTGTTGTTCGTCCTGGGAGATATGAGTGTCGTAGTTCTTCCTGGGCAACAAAATGGGTTTCGTAGTTCCTCCTGGGAAATATGAGTGTCGGAGTTTTTTTCCTGGGAGGTAAAAATACTATATACCGTTTATTCTGTGATGAGTTTTGGCACTATTATCATAGATACAAGGAACTGCCCTCTAACCTAACCTAACCTAATCAAACCTAATCTAAGGAAACCGAATCTAAGCCAACCTATTCTAGCCTAACCTCACCTATCCGACCCCCAACCTCCAAGTAGCGTTACAATGTTTAATTATCAGGTGAAATAAATTTGGGTGGCTAATCTTCGTGTGATCCTCTTGACCTGCCAAATCAAATGATAATCGGAAGTTTAACACAACATGACGGATTAAGATAACTCCACAGTAATGATAAGCAACTACGATAACTGGTGATAATTAAAGAGCTGAGAACAGGTCACCTCAAAGGCCTCAGGATAAAATTTTCCCTCTACTAAAAAATGGATAAATGAGCCAAGGTACAAGACTGGTTGTCAAAATGGCGTTAATATCATACTAAGACTCCAAAGGATGGCCAAGAAAGGAAGCGTCAGGAGGTAAGAATCCTGGCCATGGTGCTTTTAAATGTGAACAATATGGCGCTCAAGAGTCCCACTATTCGGATGTAAACAAACGGTGTTTTCACTAGCTGTGTACACTCGGTGAAGACAGACAGACACATTCCTCAGTTGTGTCCACGTACTGAGCGAGTGTAAACACAACCATGGCATCGCCCCACTGGGATTAAATGCTTAGGTTGCCAGCTCTGAATCTCTGTTTACCTTCAGTCTCAGTCGGTAAGGTTAATCGGCCTGTTCTTATGTGTCCGTTATTGTACGGCAAAATACCGTTCAACTTTGTCTGATCTAACAGGCTGTTGAGAGAGAGAGAGGGAGATCAAATTGAACGGGTGAGATTTTGTTAAATTTATTTTTCTGGTGATGGGTTAGGTTAGGTTAGTTCAGGCCCGGTTAGGTTAGGTCAGGGCCACATAGGTCAGGCCCACATAGATTAGGTTAGGTTAGGGTTCTTGGGTGACCAGAAAAAAACCTTAATACTCGGATATATCACTACTCCTGACGTAGGAGGAATACTGTAGAGCGGGGGTTCTCAACCAGGGGAGAATTTCCCCCCTCAGGTTTTCAGGGGGGGGGGGGGGGAACTGATACTAATATGGAAAAAATAAAGGATTTTCAGTATTATATGCATATTATTTGGAATGCACTTTTTGAGGCAGACAATCTTGGAAAGGAGGGGGAATGACATTCTGACATGGTGAAAGGGGTGCATGGGGCAAACAAGGTTGAGAACCACTGCTGTAGAGGATTTGGCTTACGGGGAAACAGCCATAAGACTCACCCACGGACACATACAGTTGAAAAAGAAAAAAAAAGTGACCTGTTTCAACCGGTTTATGTTGCCTTGTGGGACTTCCTGCCTCATCCATTGCTCCATTTACTCCTCCTCCTCCCCCTACCCCTCCTTCTCCTCCCCCTTCCCCTCCCTTTTCTTCCCCTCCTTCTGCTCCCCCTCCTCCTTCTAACTTCCTCTAAATCTTCTTTTCTTTACGCTTAATCTTCTTTTTTCCTTTCTTTCATGATCAATACCCTTCCCTCTTCTTCCTCTCTCTCTCTTTCCAATCTCTTCTTCCTCTTCCCGTTCCTCCTATCTTTAATCTTCTTTTTCCTTCTCGTTTCTTTTCAATCTTCTCCCTATTCTTCCTGACTTATCACCTTGGTCAGTCACTCTTTCTCAGTCATAATTAAATGGTCAGGTTAGGTGATCAGGGCAAGTGGCTGAGTCAGATGGTCAGGTCAGGTGGTCAGGGCAGATGGTGATCACAAGGCCCCCCCCCCCCCCCCCCCCCCGCCCAGATGGACACAGGTTGACCACTGTGAACTCTTAAGGAAATAAACGAGAGGTGTTGAGGTTGTCGTTTTAAGTCTTAAGGGATCAAGTCGTCAAGGAGGGGATTCAGTCGTCTTAATAAGTATTTGTGATGCTTCTTTCACCCAAGACTCGAGAATGGGTTGTTGGGTTCATGTATTTATAGATCTGGGTTCATGTACTTATAGATCTGTGTTCATATATTTATAGATCTGTGTTCATGTACTTATAGATCTGTGTTCATGTACTTATAGATCTGGGTTCATGTACTTATAGATCTGGGTTCATGTATTTATAGATCTGGGTTCATGTACTTATAGATCTGTGTTCATGTACTTATAGATCTGTGTTCATGTACTTATACAATTCGAGTGAAACTCAATAAGCAATTAGGTAATAAAATCAGGCTCGATATAATTGAACCATACTCAGGACCTAAAGTGTTGACATGTTTGTGACTTAATCGTTTGGCTGTATGGAGGCAACTAGTATCACCTGAAAATTCGCCCACCACCCAACCCCTCCCTTCCTACTTATTCCACCTGATGTTAAATACCCACCTAACATAATGTAAGGCTTCTATAGGTGTTTAATCATCAGGGGAAATAAACTAGAGGGAGAAGGAGGTGAGGGAAAGGCGAAGTCTGTCAATCCTATGAACGTATTCTAAGTTTTTAATCACCTGCCTCTCAGAGTAATCCTATAAGAGAAGTTTTCCCTACGTGTCTTTTTGCTGCTGTCGGACGTACGATCAGATCCTCTCTAAACGCAACTACGGAAATTTTTGTTTCTTCTAGTTTGTGAATGTTAGTCTGTTAGATAATAATAATAATAATAAAGTCAATGCATGTAGTAATAACGTAAGACACACCGAAGTTAATTTACACGTCTTATGAAAAGTCAAAATAAACAGAGAAGTTACTTTATTCTTCTTCTAATTAATAGTTACCTGTTTAAACTGCCTGTGGTTGACGTCACTATATGCAGTACTGTACTTATAAGAACCACTACAAGAGCATTATCATTGTATCACCTACAGCAAACTACTTTCATTTAACCTACGTCAGTTGTGTACATTTCTTGTGATGGTTCACCTGAAGATTAGCCCCCTAACTTATTATACCTGATAATTAAACACCCTTGCGCTTCATGGAATGTTAGGTTAGGTTAGATTACGTTAGGTTAGGTTAGATTATGTTAGGTTAGGTTAGATTACGTTAGGTTAGGTTAAATTATTTCCTGTTATATTAGGTTAGTGTTAGGTTAGGTTAGCATTAGGGTGTTTAATTATCACGTGAAATAAACTGGGTTGGCTGTGTGTAGTCTTTCTTTCTGTCTGTCTGTCTGTCTGTTATCTCTTATTTATAATTATATCTGTAGGCTGTCTCTATCTTTCTGTTTTTCTGTCTGTCTGTTGTTTTCGTCTGTGTTCTCTCTCTCTCTCTCTCTCTCTCTCTCTCTCTCTCTCTCTCTCATATCTGCTGCGTCAGGTGAAACAACACTATCTCCAGGTCATTTTTTTTTCATCTCTTCCCTTTACCAAGTGGCTGAATGACCCAGAAACAACACGCTAACCTTAAGCATCACCACCACCATTATCACCATCATTATCACCATCAATATCGCCATTACCACCACCATTATAACCACCAATATCACCACCACCAAAATCACCATTACCACCACCAATATCGCCCTTACCACCATGATTATCACCACCCAAATCACTATTACTACCACCAATAATTATCGTCTTTAGTACCACCATCACCACCAATATCATCAACACTACCACCACCATTATCACCAATATGGTTCTGTGATGACGTCAACAAATGTTTACTTTGATAAATATCTCATCGTCTATCCACCGTGTGTGCGTGTGTGTGTGTGTGTGTGTGTGTGTGTGTGTGTGTGTGTGTGTGTGTGTGTGTGTGTCGTACTCCTTAATCACACGGTACCCAATACACATCTTCTACATCATCCTTCCATTCTCTATACAAACATCTACACTTGCTACACCCATTCCTACATCCATCTACACCTCTCCTACACCCCCCCTTAAGTCTATCCAAATCCCTTCCTACACTCGTCTACAGCAACCTACGTCTTTCCTACACTTATTCAGACCTCTCTACACCAACCTACACTCAACTAAAATAACCTACATCTTTTCTACACCTCCCTACACCCATTTTAAACCCCCATTCCACATTCCCCTACACCTTACAGTGATAAATTAATGCTTGTTATACCGCCGTTGATTGGCTGCCAGTGACTGTCTCGGCGATAATTGGATGCCAAGAAAGCAAGTGGGTGATGATTGGTTGCAGCGTAGTTAAGTGAGCAATGATTGGTTACTAAGAACTATATCAACGGTGATTGGCTGATAGTACTAAAATAAGACACATGGATGGAAAGTGAAGTCTTGTTGTCAATCTTTATATTCAGAACCCCTTCCCTCGTGTGTGTGTGTGTGTTGGTTCTCTCTTTTCATTCATCTTTTGTTTTCTCTCTTGCGCACTTTTATTTTGTCTTAATTTATCTCTCTGTATCTCCTTCAGTGTCAATCTATCTTATCTCTTCTGTGCTTCTTCTCACACTATTTCTTATCCCTTCTCTATCTCTCATCTTCCCTCCATTTTTTTCTTTCTGCTTCTCTGTCTCTCTCTTATTCTCTCTTTCCCCTTTCACTCCCGTCCCTGTCACTTATCCCCTCTCTCTCCTCTCCCTGTCTCTTACCACCTCTCTGTCCCCTCCCAAGAGAAACACCTCATATTAAAATCATGGCACCCAGAGGCCAACACACACACACACACACACACCCATACACACACACCCATACACACACACACACCCATACACACACCCATACACACACACCCCTTCACACCTCACTACCCCTACCTCCTTCCTCCTCCTCCTCCTCCAGGATGCCCAAAAGAGAACTCATTGTCAACCAACACAGAGCCGCTTGATAATTCCTAGAAGGTTTGCCATTGAGAGCCACCACCATACTTCCATCGGCTCCTGTGAGTGTATAACAACCCGTGTATTATCTCCGCCATACAGACCCGCCATACATGAAAGACCTCGACACAATGGAGGGTTTTTAAATAGTCACGCCTTTATAATTTAAACACCGTGTGAGGTTAGGTTGATGTTACCGAAGAGGGAAGTTGTCTGTCTGTGTCTGTCTGTCTGTCTGTCTGTCTGTCTATGTCTGTCTGTCTCTGGGGTTTAAGGTATCAAATGACAACCAAATTATTGTTTTTCTTTATCTTTGTATCAATTATTTTTCTGGCTAGATAAACTGGTTCAATTTCAACACCATTATATCATATTTGTCGGAAAACTTACTCCATAGATTAAATATATTTCACTGAAGACAAAGAAAAATCTTAAAAAATTCATAAAAAAACAAAAAAATTAAGTTTTGCTAATACCAATGAAGAATAAACTAGTTTCATCAAAGAATTTCTAAAATATACATCTCTTTAGGTTTTATTGATTACACTGAAGAAAAAACTAGTTATCTGAAGGAAAGAAAAAACTGGAGTAAATCCCTTGGGTTGGTTCAGAGAGGAGAGCGTCTCCAGACCTCCTCTAATATTTGACCAATCAGGCCCGCCCATTAGAGGGGTCCTAGGTAAACACTGCCACCCCTCCACCCGGCCCGCCCGCCCGCCCGCCCCTCCCGACACCCCACTTTACTTGCCGCCCACCCACCAACCCGCCCACCCACCAACTCACATAGCACCCACTCTCCTCGCCACCCAACCCCTGACCAGATACTTTCTCGGCCCCACCACCCAATATCATATTAACCCACCCTATATCCTTATGTTTGCACACCCAACATCCTGCCACCCACTGCCTTCGCCACCCACTCTTCACTCCCTCTCGACTCCTCTCTAGCCACTCATCTGCCTACCATACACACAAACACACACCCCTCATCCACTGCCCTCTCTCTTATGACGTCAGTACTCCTCCCTCCCTCTCCCCATACCAACACCCCTTCCCCTCACTCTATCTACCTCTTACCCTTACATACCCAGCCAGCCTCCCAACACACTCCCACGCACACAGCCAGTCCCCACTCCTCCCACACACCCAACCTCCTCCACTCCCCCACACACCCAGCCTCCTCCACTCCCCCACACACCCAGCCTCCTCCACACCCCTACACACCCAGCCTCCTCCACACCCCCACACACCCAGCCTCCTCCACTCCCCCACACACCCAGCCTCCCCCAATCCCTCACATACGCAGCCCTCCCCAACCACACAGCCTCCTCCACACACCCTGCCACCCCCACACACCCAGCCTTCCCTCCACTCCCCCACACACCCAGCCTCCCCCCCGCACCCAACCACCCCCACACCTCTTACTTGACCTTTTTACCTAATTTTCTTTGTCTCTCTCTTATTTTCTCCTTGCCTTTGTGGTTCTCAAACTTCTCTCTCTCTCTCTCTCTTTCTCCTCCTATTTGTTGTGCTTGGATTTCTCTTTTCTCTGCCTCACTCTTTTTCTCTCTTTCCGTTCGTGGTTCTCTTAATTTGTTATTCCCCCCTCCCTTCCCCTCTCTCTCTTATTTTGTCTTTCCTTCTGTGATTCTCTTAATGTCTAATTGTCTGTTTCCGTTGTTTTATCTCTTTTTCCCCGTTATATGGTTGTCTTACTCTCACTTCGTCTATATTTTATTCTCTCTCTCTCTTTCTCTCTCTGTTCAAGTTTGTGATGTTGGTACAAATTGTCTGCAGGCGGATCTCTCGTTGACAGAGTTTAATACAATGTAATACAAGGGTTTGAAAACGATAACGAGACGAGAGTAAACACGACGTTGTGGCCAGACGCAGGTAACCACATAATTTGTGGTGTGTGTGTGTGTGTGTGTGGTGCACCTCAAGCAGTTCTCAGTAAGCACAGCGATGGTCATAACTACTGGATTATATCAGAACTTCTGCCACATGATTGGTTATTTGTAATGAGTTTACTTCAGTTTCCACCAATGAGAGCGATGGTTACAAGCTGTGGAGCGACAAACGATTTTCCACCATGTTATTGGGGGTTTCTGGTACATCTCTCACAGTTCCCACCAATTGGAGCGATGGTTACAAATTCCAGAATGACAAAAGGCTTCTTACCATTCAGGAAACGTTCCCGGAACTAACATTATTTGAGCAAAGGGATTTTTTTCTTTATTTGTGTCTGAGAAAACCACGAAACGACAAACCATAGAATGCCGTACAAAATATGTACTTACCTTTGTCTTCATGAAAAAAAAGACCTCTATGAATTGCGTTTGTAAGTGAGGACAATTATTAGGTATAACTTGAGATACTTACGGAGAATACATCACGTGAAGTATAGATAAATTGCTTTTGTGATCACTTTATCTATGTGCTGTAATATCAATTAGCATTCAAATGCATAGAGAAAGCGACGAGGTGGATGGTCCAGAGAGCTGCACTAGGATGGCATTGAAGCCGAGATTTCCAAAGGCCACCGACACTGAATAAAATGTTAAAAGACAACCCGGGAGACGAAGAGCTTGTGTTCCTCCCGGCCAAAGACAAAACAAGTGCCTCGTCATCCAATCAGTGGACGACCCGTGAAACCTGCTCGTGCCAATGCAGGTCCGCAGGCCATTGTGCACTCAATGGCTGGAATAAGACATCACACAGTCCAGGCCAGGGGTACAAGACCCTACTCTGAATTCCAACGGCGTGTTCAAGATGTGGGGTTCACGTGATGTAGTCTCTTGTTTCCTGACGTGTTCCAGAGAGTCACTTGTCAAACAATTCCAACAACTTTTATTTCAGACAGTTCAACTTGTCACACAAATATTTCAAAAGCTGATGTTTTTATCCACGTTCCAGATCATCTTCATTTCTTACCGTGATGTAAGGGAATGTTCCTGAACGCTTAAAGTATTCTTCTCACGCCTTAAAGCAGTTTCTTTATCTGCATGTACCAGTTCCACCCTCTTGTGCAGCCTCGTTCCATTAAGATGCCCTTTAACATTATAATGGAAGTAACTTATACGTGTGTCGCAGTTCAGAATACTCATCAGTTTGAGGATATTTTCTTATACAACTGTGGTACCAAAAGGTCTTGTAACCTCCCACCTTTACCATATAAGAGGCGCCTGTTTTTATATATCTTCAAGAGGTAATAACACCATGACTGTCTTCTTTTCTATCCAGGTTTCAAGAGCTATTCTGGTCACTTTAAGGAGACACCATCCACTTACACTTGTTTCAGATCTTTCTCAGTAACTTAAGTGATAATTTACAACGATTTATAAATGGATATAATGATCTGCTCCTGTCATAATTGTCTCCCAAGCGTTGTGTATATTTATGTGTCTTTTGTGTATTTGGAAAACTTTCATTCGTGTTTGTCTATTTTCCCTCTCAAGTGTTTTCCAGAATCTGTCAAGTTTCCTTCCACCTGTGCCTGTTTCTGTATAGTACTTGTGTTTATACTTGTTCCTGTATCTTTTACCTGTACAGTACTTGAACCTCTACCTGTACCTTTCACTTATACAGTAATTAAATCACTCCCTGTATCTCCTCGTACCTGTGATGTATCGATATGTTACAATGTTTATGCTCCAATTTCAATTTCCTCTTCCTCGCCTACCCTGACCCCCACCTCATCCATCCCTGCTTTATCTTCCGTTAATGACACCAGGCTCTCAGGATTCTTACCACTGTTAATAGTCCCTGTGATTGATGGACTCTGGGACTGGCTCTCATTTAATCTGAATCTCATTAGCCATGGCTGAAGATTTTTTCTTAGTCGGTTTGTGTTGGTGGCAGTGTAGGGGTGAGGTTAGGTTAGGTTAGGTTAGGTTACATTAGGAAGTCGAGATACATTCGTTTTCCATACCTGCTCATTCCAAGGCCTTACCCGTCCATCCTTACCCGTCCATCCTTGCCTGTCGAAAAGGTTGAGTTATTGTACTCGAGGGATTTAATTCTTCGTATTATTATTATTATTATTATTATTATTATTATTATTATTATTATTATTATTATTACATCTGCCACACCCCCAACGTAAACCATCCTACAATGAACCGGATATAACGGTAGACAATGACCCGGATATAACGGTAGACAATGACCCGGATATAACGGCAGACAATGACCCGGATATAACGGTAGACAATGACCCGGATATAACGGTAGACAATGACCCGGATATAACGGTAGACGACCCGGATATAACGGTAGACAATGACCCGGATATAACGGCAGACAATGAACCGGATATAACGGTAGACAAAGACCCGGATATAACGGTAGACAATGACCCGGATATAACGGTAGACAATGACCCGGATATAACGGCAGACAATGACCCGGATATAACGGCAGACAATGACCCGGATATAACGGTAAACAGTGAATGTGTTTAAGCCACAGTAAACAGGAGGAGGAGGAAGAGGAAGACTCTGAGATTATGAAGAAGAAGAAGAAGAAGAAGAAGTGGAGGAGGAGGAGGAGGAAGAGGAAGAAGAATCTGAGGCAAATAACACTAAGTTTAAATGGTATTAAGTCTTGAAGGGAATTAAATTTAACTTCTTATCTGGAGTTTCAGTGAAATTTAGGTCGAGTGAATAAATCTGTTCATCTATTTATTCATTTATTCGTTTATTCATTTATTCGTTTTATTTATAGATTATTTAACTATTATTTATTTACGTATTTTTATTTATTTATCTGTTTACATCTATATTCATATACTAATTCCTTTATTAGTCTCTTCATTGTATGTATTTTTGTTGTTTATTATATTATTTAGAGAAGAAGAAGAAGAAGAAGAAGAAAAATACTGATAAAGACGGACAAACAGACAAAATGAAAAAGAGCAAAACATACACAAAGACAGAGAGAGAGAGAGAGAGAGAGAGAGAGAGAGACAGACAGACAGACACCCACCATGCCCCATCCTTCACAATTCACCCATCACCGTCTGCCTCTGTCTGACCTTCGACAATAAACCTCCCCATTAGCCTATTATAACCCATTAATCCCCATTATCGCTCCATCTTTGTCCACCAATCATCATCTCCTCTACTACCAGCCATCCTCCCCCCACCACCCCCTTCCCTCACCCCTATTGTCCTTCAGACCCTTCTCCACCTCCCCCCCCCCTCATAATACCTCCCTCTTCACACCCCTCCTTCAATCCTCTCCCCATTAACCCCCCCTCAACTTGTTTCCTCACTCCCCCTCCTTTAGTCTACTCCTCACCCCTATCCTCATTCCCCTCCTTCATCCCTTTCCTCATTATCCTCCCTCACCACCCCTCACCTTTTTCCTTCATCCTGGTCCTCATTCCTCACCCTATCTCCTTCTGTCCCTCCCTCACTCTGATCTTAATCCCTCACCCTATCCCCCTCCTATCCCTCCCTCACCCTACCCCTCTCTCACCCTATCCCACCTCCTATCCCTCCCTCACCCTACCCCACCTCCTATCCCTCCCTCACCCTACCCCACCTCCTATCGCTCCCTCACCCTACCCCCTCCTATCCCTCCTCAGTTGTATATTTGAGCTGAGGATAGACAGTAAATTATACCGTCTATCCTCAATAATATCCCAATGTTTAAATTATGCGCACTGTAAAATAATTCTGTCAGACCCATGTATATGAACCTATGTTTTAAGGCTACAAGGGCACATTTGCATCTGTCTAAGGGGGGCCACGTATCCCTTACCCCCCCCCCCCTCCCCCTGACACCGAGTCTACGTTCTAGGGATAAATCTCTTACTGTGACAAAAAAAAAAACTTGTAAGAATAAACACAGATTTAAGTTA
This sequence comes from Homarus gammarus, assembly GCA_958450375.1. Taxonomy (NCBI): domain Eukaryota; kingdom Metazoa; phylum Arthropoda; class Malacostraca; order Decapoda; family Nephropidae; genus Homarus; species Homarus gammarus. The sequence continues at coordinate 391,249 of CAUDMG010004049.1, read as the reverse complement.
TCGTTATTATAATTGTGAAATAATTAGTTCCCAACCCGTCGTTAATTTCTAAATCCGCTGAAAAAAAGTGTCAAGTGAATGAATATTTCTGTCAAGTTTGTTTAGTTAGTCAAAAGAGCTATTCAAAGTTGTCGGGTATAGAGCTGCTGTTACACCTGACTGTCATCCTGGGGAAAATAACGAAGAGGTTACGACAAAATAAACGACCACTTAGGAATTGGAAGTAAGAAGGGAAAGAAAGAGAGAGAGAGGGAGTGAGAGGAGGAGAAAGTGGAAAGAAGAAGGGGAAGAAGAGAGGAGAAGCACATAGGGGAGGAAGAGGAAGGATGAGGAGAGGAGTAGAGATTATAGTGAAATGAAGCAGTGAAGGAGGGAAGGGATGAAAGAATAATAGAGAGATAGAGAGAGAGAGAGGATGGAAGAGGGGTTAAGCTAGAGAGGAGCAAGTGAGGGGAGAGTGTAAGGGGGAGGAGACCAGCGGGCGGAAGCTGCGTTATCCACCTACCCGAGGGGAGATAACACTATATTGTCTCTCTCTCTCTCTCTCTCTCTCTTTCTCTCCCTCCCCCTTTCCTCCCTGATATCTATTCTCTATCTCCCTCTCTCTCCTCTTCCCCCCTTACATTTATTCTGTACTCTCTCTCTCTCCCCCTTTCCTCCCTTACATTTATTCCCTCTCTCTCTCCCCCTTTCCTCCCTTACATTCATTACCTCTCTCTCTTTCTCTCCCCTATCCCCCGTATAAACACAACTCTCAACTGAGTATTTCCCAGAGAACAACACCCCAGAGATAACACGCACTCCCCCCCCCCCCCCAGTGACAGATACTTCCCATCCCCGGATAAGAACACCCAACCTACCTCCCCCACCAACCCCCGGATATTAAGAACTCCTGATTTCAGTACCCCAGGATATCAACACCCCCTCCCCTCCCGCCTGTACCATGATATCAGTAACTCTGGATTTCAACACCACAGGATATCATTGCCCTTCTCCCCCCACCCCCCGGATATCAGAAGCGTCCCCCCCTCCCCCCCGGGATAAAGAGACTAGCTGGGATACGGCGTGGATTCCCGCGAAGTGCCGATAACGCAAGCGATTTCCGGCCGGGAGACGGCGGGAGTCGGGCGGTAAATGGGTCGGTATTGATGTGTGGCAACTACCAATGACCCAGTGTCGGGCTACCTGATAACTACTATGGCGTGATAGGCGTCATAGGAAAAGCCACACACGCATTGGGAGGGCAAACCTTCTACTGACCTACCGTACCTTAGAGCAATGGCATCTGTGAATTCTTGTTTATTAAGGATGAAGCCTTTTGCCCTTATCGGTAACTACTACTATTACTATTACTACTACTACTACTACTACTACTACTTCTACTATTTCTACTGCTAATACTGCTGCTACTATCATTATTATTACTACTACTATTACTACTACGACTACTACTGCTGCTACTACCACCCTGTTCTATCTCGCTTTTTCTCTCGTTATTTGCCTTTCTATCTCGGTGTTATTTAGATCTCTCCTTCACTTATGTACGATCTCTCTCTCTCTCTCTCTCTCTCTCTCTCTCTCTCTCTCTCTCTCTCTCTCTCTCTATATATATATATATATATATATATTAATTTTCTAACTTTCTCTCCCTATTTCATATATATGTAGAGAGAGAGAGAGAGAGAGAGAGAGAGAGAGAGAGAGAGAGAGAGAGAGAGAGAGAATATATGGTTTGTATATACTGTACGCAGGTATATACGCATTTGTGTGTGCGTATTTAAGTGCACATACAAATTTGAGGTGTACACGTCACTGAAATATAGAGTCAGATCGTGTACACCAATTACGAAAATGTACATGTACACTAAGGATCACCTCCTACATGTACAACAAGAATACTTACATGTCCACTAAGATTACCTACATGTACACCAAGAATACCTACATATCCACCAATAATACCTACATATCCACCAATAATACCTTCATGTACACCAAGAATACTTACATGTACACCAAGAATACCTACATATCCACCAATAATACCTACATGTACACCAAGAATACCTACATATCCACCAAGAATACCTACATGTCCACCAAGAATACCTACATATCCACCAATAATACCTACATGTACACCAAGAATACCTACATATCCACCAATAATACCTACATGTACACCTAGAATAACTACATGTACACCAAGAATACCTACATGTACACCAAGAATACTTACATGTACACCAATAATACCTACATGTGCACCAAGTAAATATTATACACCATGGGCAGTTTACTATTAATTTCGAGAGCCAAAGTTTGTAATTAACCTCCCCCGTGTTCCTCCTTCACCGCTACAACAAAAACTTTTCAACACGCTAATTGGCTAAACCGTTTGAAGACCACCACCGGAAGTTCTGGGCCCGCCATCTTACTCCACTAATTCACTAACTCCGAGGCCGCCATCTTGCTGCACCAATTCACTTACTAACTCCGAGGCCGCCATCTTGCTGCACTAACTCACTAATTAAATGATTCATGAGGCCTCCATCTTGGTACACTAACACCCTCCCTCACAGGCCGCCATCTTGGTACACTAAACCTACGTCACAAGGTCACCATCTTGGTACACTGAACCTACCTCACAAGGTCACCATCTTGGAACACGAACACCCTCCCTCACAGGTCACCATCTTAGTACACTAAAACCCTCCCTCACAGGCCGCCATCTTAGTACACTAAACCTACCTCACAAGGTCACCATCTTGGTACACTAACGACTTCCTCAAGACAGCTATACGGCTTCACGTATCCGACACTGCCGACTATTTTATGACCAATTTCCTCTAATTTGGAAGGTAAACGGGCGTGTCCGGCCGTGAATTGCGCTTTGGGAGTAATGCTGACTTAGATGGGGCGAATGAGGGGGTCAGAGGGAGTGGGGAGTGAGGGAGGGGCAGGAGGAGTGAGGGGGGTCAGGGGAAGTGGGGCGTGAGGGGGTCAGGGGGAGTGGGGAGTGAGGGGGTCAGGGGGAGTGGGGAGTGAGGGGGGTCAGGGGGAGTGAGGAGGGTCAGGGGAAGTGGGGCGTGAGGGGGTCAGGGGAAGTGAGGGGGTCAGGGGGAGTGAGGGGGTCAGGGGAAATGAGGAGTGAAGGGGGTCAGTAGGATGGGAAGAGAGAGGGGAATGATGAGAGTTACTTGGGGAGGGGGTGGAGGGGAGGGGGGAAGGTGTAGATGTGCTTAAGGGGTTAGAGGAGGGGAGAGAAGGGGAGGGGGAAGGGGAAAGGGAGCCAGGGGAGGGGGTGAGTGCTGAACGTAAGTAGGGGGGGGGATACTGTACATTATTGCCATTAACTAAACAAACACAATTAAATTACAAAATACAAACCCAAAGACAAAATGTTTATCCTACAATACTAACAAACACTCAAACACAAGAACACAATACTCATACACAGATCCGGGTACAGTAGACGGTACAGGTACAGTGAAGCTTCGATACAGACGACCACTGCAGATACACGAACAGAAACATGGACACAAAACACATGAATAATAATAATAATAATAATAATAATAATAATAATAATAATAATAATAATAATGATAATGATAATAATAATGATAATAATAATAATAATAATAATAATAATAATAATAATAATAACGACGACGACAATAATAATGATAATATCTACAACAACAATAATAATAATAATGATAATAATAATAATAATAATAATAATAATAATAATAACGACAACAACAACACAGCGACTGGAGGTTCACGAACACTTAACCAGGGTTGAGCGAGCTAGTATGACGTCATCGGCACTTCACGGACGGTGCCACGTACCACCAGATTCAGCTACGCCCCCGTGAGTGCCTGGCTCTGTGTGTCCGTGGGAGGTGGAGGGCCGTATTTATTTGGTTCTTGATAAGCTAACCTGATCCCTGATTCTTAAAAGTTCGTAAGACTAAATTTCTCCCGTAAATAGAAAAAAGAATTAACGTATGTATTTCACCCATTTAAACTAACGTAAAGGAATGTATGTAACTGATTTACTTGCGACATAAAAAATGGATTGTAAAAGATAAGTGTGTGTGTGTGTGTGTGTGTGTATGTGTGTGTGTGTGTGTGTGTGTTCTCCGGGCAGGTGTTAAGACGCAGTAAGACGCCTTCCCCCTTTGCCTATACGACCAGCCAAACTTTGTTAAACACCTCGTACGATTCTCATCACAATTTGTAACTCCAGTGAATTAATCTGGTTAAGGTAGAGTCTCGGGGTTATTCCGATGCCATTCTGCTCACATAGGCTATGATGTTACTATTATCTATTTGACCTATTCATCCTACCACAAACTCCACTTTACTCTTATGTTACGAAATGGAGGAGAGGAGAAGGGGGAAGTGGGGAGAGGGATGGGGAAAGGGAAGGGGGGGGGACACGGCCATACTGGTTTGTTTACATTCCTTGTCAACCCTCCCCTCCCGTACATAGTATATGGGCGTACACCTATATATAGCAATCTACGCAGTACACACACACACACACACACACACATACTAAATGCGCACATCCACTGATAAATAAACACACACACACACACACACACACACACACACAGACGTTCCAACAAACTAGTATCGCGTCAACTATATCCCTTTGGTATAACTCTTAACCTCCTCCGTCTACGATTGTATTTTGGGTAGAGAAAGAGAGAGGAAGAGAGAAGAAGAAAGAATTAGTGAGAGGAAGGAGGTGTAATCGTCGAGAAATTGAAGAAACAGAGAAGGAGGCAGCAGCAGTAGTTACTGGGCTTGACTTTATAACTACGTACTATCCATAAGGTAATACCGTAGTGTGTGTGTGTGTGTGTGTGTGTGTGGCGGCTAGTTATTGTAGGTAATTTACAGCTGTATGTCTGGTTGGGTGCCCACTTTATCGGTCTCTGGTGGCACTAGTCAACCCGCCCTATTCCCATATACGGGTGTCGTCGCCATTGAAAAGGATAGGGTTAATGTAAGTTGTCTCTGAGTGTATTAGGGGCTTCAGATGGCTATATACCACCACCACCACACGCGATGGTTCTCTTCTCTGTCTGTCTGTCTGTCTGTTAACATCTCCTTGCGTGTCTCCTGTCGATATATTCTCTACTGTCTGTCTATGTGTGTATATTTATGTGTTTGTTTTGCGTGAGTGTATGTGTGTATTGTTTGTGGTTGAGAGAAAATAACGGCCAAAGATTGAAGATTTACAATGAAGAGATGATTAAAAATAATAACGAGAAAGCAGCAGGAAAGGAGGTGTTGTCAGGTAAGGTGGCATCTGAAGCAGTAAATGGATCATGTGAAGATTACACACCCCAACTTATTTGACCTGATGATGAAATATCTTAATGCAACCTGAGGAGGGGTTAGGTTAGGTTAGGTTAGGTTAGGTTAGTATTAGGATGGTAAATCTTAAAGTGAAAGAAGCTGGGGTGGGTAAGCTTCACCTGATGCCTCTTTAACCCTTTAGTATTTTATTCTGGTTAATGATAAACGATTTTATTCACCCGAAGGAAACTCCTCCTCTCTAAAGGGTTAATATTGCCACCCCTCCCCCTAGACAACAACATCCCCCTCACCCCCTCCATCCACAACTCTTGGCCAAAGCCTCCTCTCCCCACTCCCACGGCCAACACCCCCACCCCCCACTCCCACGGCCAACACCCCCTCCCCCCACTCTCATGGCCAACAACCACTCTCCTTCCCCCACTCTCACGGCCAACACCCCCTCCCCTCACTCCCACGTCCAACACCCCCTCCCCCCACTCCCACGGCCAACACCCCCTCCCCCCACTCCCACGACCAACACCCCCTCCCCTCACTCCCACGGCCAACACCCCCTCCCCCCACTCCCACGGCCAACACCCCCTTCCCCACCCTCTCAAACATCAGCAGTCACCCATACTCGCCTAACGACCCCATTCGACGTCCAACAGCCGGAAGAAATCACCTCCAGATAAAATAAGCGAGGTCCCCCCTCCCCCCCGCCTACCCGCTCTCTGCTGTAGGCCAAGATGTTCCCCCTGGTTCCCTCAATTAAATAATAAGTATAAGCAATATAAGTGACTCAAGCATAAAGGCGACCCTGACAAAGATGGTGTTGTAAGTAAGGTTTTATCGCCGAGAAACGAGTTTAATAGTTGTAAGTGTCTCCATAATGTAATGTTAAGTGCCCCCTTCATCATCCACCGATTT
>CAUDMG010004049.1:300000-380000 GCA_958450375.1 Homarus gammarus | reverse complement strand
TGTGGGTGGAGGGTGAGTGTGTGGGTGGTCAGGTTGAGTATGTAAGGATGTGTGGGTGGAGGGTGACTGTGTGGGTGGTCAGGTTGAGTATGTGAGGATGGGTGAGTGTGGGTGGAGGGTGACTGTGTGGGTGGATATGTGAGTAAGTCAAGGTTGGTAATAAATGCTAGTGAATGGGTGGGTGGGTGGGAGGTATGGGTGGGTGGATGGATGAGTGTGTGGGTTGTTGGTTGAATTTGTGGGTGGTTGAATGGGTGGGTGGGTGGGTGGGAGGTATGGATAAAGTGGAGGGGTATGCATGTGGTTCAGTGGCAGTGGGTATGGTGGTGGTGGGGGGGGGAGGGGGTAGAGGTGGGTATGTAGGTGGGGGTGAGAGTATGTGGGGCAGAGAGTGTTAAGAATGCGTGTGTTTGAAAAGATAAGAATGAGGGGGTAGAGGAGGATGGGGGATGGGAGGGAGTTAAAGGGTAAGAGTAGGGGGAGCAAGGGGGGAGCATGGGGGGGTAGTATGAATAGTGATTAGTGTAGGTTATTGGACTGGAAAATAGTGAGGGAATGGGTGTAAGGCTAATGTGGGGAGGTTGTGGGGGGATGGGAGGGTGTTGTGGGGGATGAGGGGTGTTGTGGGGGATGAGGGGTGTTGTGGGGGGATGAGGGGTGTTGTGGGGGATGAGGGGGTGTTGTGGGGGGATGGGAGGGTGTTGTGGGGGATGAGGGGTGTTGTGGGGGATGAGGGGTGTTGTGGGGGGATGGGAGGGTGTTGTGGGGGGATGAGGGGTGTTGTGGGGGATGAGGGGTGTTGTGGAGGGATGAGGGGTGTTGTGGGGGATGAGGGGTGTTGTGGGGGATGGGAGGGTGTTGTGGGGGTGGGGGATGTTGTGGAAGGGATGAGAGTGTAGTTAGTGTGTGTGTGTGTGAGAGAGAGTCATGACCCACTAGGACTGATGACCGAATTGATAAATTCAGCACAAGTCGAGCACTGCCAATCTTCTTTCCTGGTCACACCTCTAATTACTGTTGTGCAACTCACTTCCACGACTAGACCGGGGCAGGCGCGTATACACGGATATGAACGTTTAAACACACACACGCACACACACACACAGGCATCCTTTTATGATATGTGTATGTCAAGAAAATAGACAGTCAGACAGACAAACAAACTTATCTGGAGTCAGACCACGGAGGCAACACACAGACACAGGAAAACAAACAGAGGAGGTATGGACTAGGCTGGAAGCGGTCTGGTCCATTTAATGTACTTGTATATCTATACCACTTCCAGGTCACGTATATATACTAACCAAACCTAACCTAACCTAACTTAAGTCCATCACAGCACTGTCTTTGTTTTGACTGTGGACTAGGCTGTTGGTTCTCTTTGCTGTGTGACTCCGATGGGTGCTGGCGGCCTCAACTCACCCAGTCCAGGGATATCAGTGGCTAATGTGACCGTAGCTTAAGTTAAGGAGGGGCAAGAGGTCGGCCATAGCTAATCTATAATCCTTTCTCCCTCCATCAACATACCCCTTCCTCCTCCCTCCCTCCCTCCCCTCTCCACATACCCCCTGTCTTCCCTCTCCCAACATACCCCCTGGATCCTTCTCTCCTTCAAAATGCCCACTGCTTCCTCCCTCCCTCAGCATACCCCCCTTCTCCTTTCTCCCTCAGCATACCTCCTCCTCTTTTCTCCCTCTTCAAATCCCCTCCCCTACCTCCCCCCCCTGTCAACACCCTGTCATACGCCCCACCTACACACACCCTACCATAAACCTAACCCCTACACCCTCCCCCCACATTCCCCTCCTTCCCTACCTCCCAGCCATACCCCCCCACTTCTCTTTCCCTCCCTACCTCTCTGCCACACATGCCCTCCCTACCTCTCTGCCACACCCTCCCCTCCACAAAGCAATTAGCAGAACGTGTATTAGGTAAGATATATCACCTGGTTCTGCAGCACCTCGGCTGTACCAGTTGAGATATACGCCACGTTAAGGTGTGAATAACATTGTTAGGAGTATATGTAGCGATATTTGTAACTGCGTGATATTGATTGAGTGTCGTAGTGCAAAACAAAAATTGATCTGTTAACTGTCATTTCGAATCTTTTAATCCATACGTGGAGGACAGCCAGCTAGTACGCCCTGTGACTCACCCACTCTAAAATATCGGTAAAATTTCGGTAATTGAAGATAAATTTCGGTATATAATGTTAGATATGTCTTAAACACACACACACACACACACACACACACATACACACACACTGTTAAAATCCTGAAAGAGAAATCCACCCAAGTTTTTTTTTCTAACCTAAGGAATCATTAGAAACAACCCCTAACAATACAGGTCATTGTTTTCCCTCAACCAGTCAGCCCCGAGGCGACACGAAGGCTGACCCGTGGACTGTGAGTAAAAAAGTGACAACCAACACATTCCACCTCCGTTAACAGATACCTTATGGCAGAGACACATGTTCACAGGTCTTATTTATCTCCAATTTATGGGCTTTTCATTGTTATTATTGATCAGATTGGGGAAAAAATATATTGAAATATATTGTGGTATGTTGGGAAATGTGTGTGTGTGTGTGTGTGTGTGTGTGTGTGTGTGTGTAAGGTGTGTGTGTGTGTGTGTGTATAAGGTGTGTGTGTGTGTGTGTGTGTGTAAGGTGTGTGTGTGTGTGTGTGTGTGTGTGTGTGTAAGGTGTGTGTCTGTGTGTGTGTGTGTAAGGTGTGTGTGTGTGTGTGTAAGGTGTGTGTCTGTGTGTGTGTGTGTAAGGTGTGTGTGTGTGTATAAGGTGTATGTGTGTGTGTGTGTGTGTATAAGGTGTGTGTGTGTGTGTGTGTGTGTGTAAGGTGTGTGTGTGTGTATAAGGTGTGTGTGTGTGTGTGTGTGTGTGTAAGGTGTGTGTGTGTGTGTGTAAGGTGTGTGTGTGTAAGGTGTGTGTGTGTGTGTATGTGTATGTGTGTGTGTGTGTGTGTGTGTGTGTGTGTGTAAGGTGTGTGTGTGTGTGTAAGGTGTGTGTGTGTGTGTGTGTGTGTGTGTGTATGTGTTGTGTGTGTGTGTGTATGTGTATGTGTGTGTGTGTGTGTGTGTGTGTGTGTGTAAGGTGTGTGTGTGTGTGTATGTGTGTGTGTGTGTAAGGTGTGTGTGTGTGTGTAAGGTGTGTGTGTGTGTGTGTAAGGTGTGTGTGTGTGTGTGTAAGGTGTGTGTGTGTGTGTAAGGTGTGTGTGTATGTGTGTGTGTGTGTGTGTAAGGTGTGGGTGGTATAAAATATCTGTGGTGTTTTTATTACATTGATTCGTTATGTAGTTGTATGGAGGAGTATTTCATCCCATTCACTACTACTACTACTACTACTACTACTACTACTACCATCAATACCACTACTGCAACTATCATAACCATCTCCACTACCACCAATACCATCACTACCACTGCTAGTCTGTTTCTACTATTACTGCCATTCCCACCACTACCACCGCCGCCGTTCCCGTCACCACTACTACCACCATCACTCGCCTTATCACTAGTACTACCACCATCAATACTACCACCACCACAACCACAACTACACACAATCTTCTCCTTCGCTGTACTTCCTGCCACTGTCTTGGGAAGTGGTCATTCCTGGTACTAATTAGTGGTCGACTATGGTGCATTGTGGGAGTCCTGACTTGTATCAGCGGCAGCAGTGGTGGTAGTGTAAGAGTAGTAGTGGTGGTAGTAGTAGTAGTAGTAGTATTAGTAGTAGTAGTAGTATAAAGAGGAAGAGTATTTGTAGAGATGCTGGTGTGATGCGTGGTGAAGAGAGAGAGAGAGAGAGGTGGGGTGGGGAGGGGGGGGGGGGGTATTCCTGCCTGCTGACGGTGAGATAAAAATCAGGTCGATAATATATAAAGGAAAAATTGAACGAATATTATTTATTGATGCTGCCATCACCACCACGCGCCGCCACTTCCGTCGCCGCAACTACCGCAGCCGCCGTTACCACCACTATAATTACTACAAGTGTTACTACTACTTGTACAACTATTATTACTAGTGTACTATTATTTTTACTACTATTAATTATAATACTATTACTTGTACTACTACTATTACTACTTGTACCATTATTACTGTTGTCACTGTTGCGGCGTAAGAGGGAGTTTGTAAAGAGGTCCGGGAGCAGGAAAAACTCACCTAACCTTTCTATCAACATAGCGTAACCTAATGTAACGGTAATCTAAGCTAACCTACCCTGATGCTACCGTAACGTAACCCTAACTTTGCCTAACTAAGGATTCTATACTCAATACTTATCTAAAGTATAGAATGAGTGGCCTGACCTTAACCAGTGAATTTTTGTCCGGGGTGAATTACTGTACACCATGGCCATAATTCCTCTTTTTAAGTCATCAATTATTTCGGTTATGAGATTAGAATAACGTCAATATTGCATTAATTCTTAAAGATCAGCATTTACTTACCTTTGGCGTGATTACAGTAGAGCAGTCTCAGATAATCGACAAATTGAAACGGTTATCAACACGACACAACACGTCAACACTAGGCTGGCTGAGTGGCTGTTCCCATTACCTCACCCCCCCCATAATATATACCCATTATTGGTTACTTACCACTCATGTGAATTATAATACAACCTTTCCTTTGTTATTATACTACTGTTAATTCTGAATCAGTAACATAAATTAAACAAATAAAAATAAACAAAAGACAGACGAAGTTGCTAGACAATAGAATGTTTACTCGACGTAATAGCTACTATAAAACCCGCTAACTTCTGGTTTAAATCTCCAAGCACTTCAGTTCATCTGTCAAATTAAATAGAAAATATAACTCTAGCCAATTTCATACGAAAATAGCGTCAAAATTAAGATACTTTTAATGTAGAAATTACTTATACTGATTTGCTCTCACTGGGAATCATGACGATCACCCAACTATGATGCAATGATGTGTAGATATAATTAATGTTAATGGCACTTTTCGGCAGTGTCGACCGAGACAGGAGAGCGGGAAGCATCTGTGTATGATTTAGTTCTGTGGCGTTTCATCAAGAACTAGTATTTTCTTTCAAATGTACTTCTTAAACACTTATTACACTAATGAGTACATTTAGTTATTATAGTGAAATAAATACTCGTGGAAATGAATTGAAGTGCAAACAATTGGTAACGCAAATGGAAAAGTGACTTGTGAGTACATTCCAATATTTTTTCTAAGTAAAAATTTACTGTGTGCAAGTCGTGCTTATTCATTGGCGATAAATAAGCCCAAGTGTTCATAAAGTAGAATGAAAAAAGAAAATCACAATATCGGGGAAAATATTAATGACGAAATGAAATCAAGGTATGTACAGTATACGTATAGTTTGATTGAGTTGTTTTAACCCAGGGGTTCTCAACCGGGGGGGAATTTCCCCCCCTCAGGTTTTCAGGGGGGGGGGGGGGAAACTGATACTAATATGGAAAAAATAAAGGATTTTCAGTCTTATATGCATATTATTTGGAATGCACTTTTTGAGGCAGACAATCTTGGAAAGGAGGGGGAATGACATTCTGACATATGGTGAAAGGGGTTTATGGGGCAAACAAGGTTGAGAACCACTGTTTTAACCTAACCTAACCTACCTAACTGATTTGTTCTAAAATGTAAGGTTAGATAAGGTTTCATTAAGTACTAAATAAGCTTTACCGACCTTAAAGCTTTAATATATTCCAAAATTCACATTCATCTCAACCTCCCGCCCGTGCTCGTGTATTCCAAGACTGCGCAAATTCCAAGACTGCACAAATTCCAAGACTGCACAAATTCCAAGACTGCACGTGACGTTGTTATTAATCTTAGTAATATCCTGTATAAGTTAAGCAGCTGGTTATCATATCCTAAAGTAACCTAACCAAACTTTAACGTGATCTAGGTACACCCAACTACCTAAGTTAACCTATATATATTCTGTACTTAATTTAATATAATTTAACTAAACCCAAAGTTAATATCCCATGATACTATTGAATTTATTAACGATTTTGTTGTTATACATTGAGTCTTTTTTATTAAAGTTTCAGTCTATAATTATCATTTAAGTTAAAATTAGTATATATAACATAGTGCAGGTGCAGCTAACAGATTATACTGCTTAATTTCATATGTTAAATCTAATGTTGAAATACATATACAGTACAGGATGTCCCAGAAAAATGTCCTTACCTCCCCTGCTTGCTCCCTGAGACACTGTGAGTTGGAGGGAAGTAGGGACATTTTTCTGGGACACCCTGTATACAGTATATCTTACTGTATACTACTAAAATGTATTAAAGTACATAACATAGGCCTATGCTACATATATAATTAAGTACACTATACATAGCATTCTTTATTTCTAGAGAAGTTTACCTGTGGCCATAATAATGTGTTTTAGGGTTGTTATAAATATTTTCTTCCTAGTTTTTTAAGCATATGAAGATCAGTCCCCAGCTTATTTCACCTTAAGCTTAACCCTAACATTACTTGGAGGGGGGGGTTAGGTTAGGTTAGGTTAGGTTAGGTTAGGTTAGGTTAGAATATGTTAAGTTAGGGTTAGGTTAGGTTAGAATATGTTAAGTTAGGGTTAGGTTAGAATTATTAATCAATAGGGATAGGTTAGTTTGTTTAATCTTAATGTGATTCTTATGTACTATACAGGTATATATATGTCACAGGTAAAGCGGCATTTCTAATATTTTATACAGACAATAGGCTTCTGTCTCCCCATATTCATCCTCCACACTTATTTAAATGTTCTTTTTTATTTACTTTTGCATTTAACTGTGTAACTATGATGGACTGGCCTGTAGCTACACTGTTTTATAATGAATTTAAACTTTAGATACATATTCACTCATTATATATATCTAATTAGCTTATCCTAGTAATTATACCTCTAGAATTCTCACAATTTAAATTAGATCAAGTTAATTAGGTTAAGTTAGGTAAGGTTATTTGGAACAGGGGTAGTTTTTTTTTATTTGAGATAGGTAAGATGATTTGAGTTAGATTAAGTTAGTTTATTTGAATTATGTTAGATAATTTGAGTTAGATTAAGTTAGTTTATTTGAATTGTTAGATAATTTGAGTTAGGTTAAGTTATGTTATATGGGTTAGCTTGAGGTAGGTTACTTGAGTCAGTTAGATACTTTAAGCTATGTTTTGTTATGCTTACTTTGGTGATTTTTATATATTTTTATTTTTTTTACCGATATGACGAAAATTCAGTGTAAAATTTACTACATTTCGTTTGGTGGGTAGTGTGTACACTCTCCCTCCCGAATGAATTATGCTGTATAAATATTTTAGCATCATTATAACTCTCAGGCGGTGCAGATATTATAATTTACTAGAGTATAAACTGTATATATGCTAAGGTGATTGAGAAGCTTGGGAGGTACAGTGTTTTGTAGTACAGTAATAAATTCTTTTCATGTCTGTAAAGATTCTTGGTACAGTACTGTATAGTACAGTACAGGTATATCAAAAAGATGGATCTCCTGAAGATTTGGCACCCCATGTTATTTTACCTGAAGATTAAACACCCTGACGCTAGTTTAATCTTACTTAATCTCATCTAACTTAACCTAATCCCTATGCAGCATTAGGGTGTTTAGTCATCAGGTTAAATAAGCTTGGGTGTCTAATGCCCTTCAGGTAATCTAAAAAGATGATTACTCTGTTTAGCTCTATTCATTTTAGTCCATTTCTATTGCCAATACTGTATACAGTACTGATTATTTTAATGATGGTGATAGTTTCTCCTTTGGGTATCTTGGTTTTATTTTTAACTCAGTAGCTATTGAAGAACTTGAATGCCCTGTTTTTTTTCTACCACATTTAACATTGTAATGAGAATAATTAGAGCAGTATTTTTTTTTTCATTTTTAGTCTCATTACTGTATTGTTTTATCAAGGTTGAGCGTTTCTCTTTCAGTTTCAGGTTAAATTTTACTCTTGATTTTTTTAATAGCTTTGTTGAAAGTCTTGTCAGCATTAACCGCATAAACACACTTTAGAATGCTTTAAACTTTTATGTTGATTTTATGTTGAAATTCTAGACTTAATAAGTATTTGCAGGAAAATCCTTCCTCTTGTATCTTCATTTTTATTTTCCTGATTTTAGTTTTGAGCGCTTCAACTGCCTGTGTGGGTTATTAAAGCACCGTTCATAAAGCAATGTTCTAGATGATAACATAACTACAAACTTCATAAGAGAGTTTCAGCAGATCGTCGTCATTATTGTTATGTACTACCTCAACTTTTTCCTCCTTTCTCATCTCTACCACTAGCCGGCAGTGCCCACAACCTGTTATGTATGACCCGCAACTTCAGTGTCACTTATCTCACTGCTGACTGTCATAACATTACCGATTTCACTGTTTATTCATCGTTATCCAATTCCCTCATTGCATCAGATTTTTTCTGTGGCATAATTTTAAACTGCATTTCTGACACTTATTACTGATACTCTCACCTACCGTTCTTTTTCTATCGTCTCTGAATTTGATTGCTGTTACTTTTCTGTAATGGGATTGAAATCGCATATGTCAGCTTCTCAAACCTTTAAGTTTCTTCACAGTACTCACTACCTTCCTACGATATTCCAAACGGCCGAAATGGAGAAATTCTTTATTATTTTTTACAACTGTATCCAAATTATTGTATATGTTGTCCGTTTGTCTTCATTACGGTACACATAATTTGTTGTACTGTACTGTATTAAATTTGTTAGGAAGAACAATCCTGACCTAAACATTCCGTTATTACCCATCATAACTTAACTAGGCCATGCCCAACTTAAGCCTATTAATTATTGAGAATACCGCACGTACTCGCTGCAGATGTTAATATGTCAAGGGGTTTGTTTATGTTTACGGAACCCTTTAAGATTTCCGAGTATTGCTTATACGTTTTCAGGATTTGTTTGTCTCATCACTCCCAGACAGAGCCAGCCTAACCTAGCTCGATCCATTCTATTTTGACAAAGCTTTATAATTGAGTGAATCAGATTTTCAACAGTTTTTGTTACTATGCAGGCACTGAAGATATGCACAACAGCGAAACTCAGTTCACGATAGCATTTTATGGTAACATTAATTCATTCTGCGATATAACATTCAATATGAGACGGACATTGGACGTTTATATGGCGCACTGTGTTAGTGCAACAAAAAAAGTTCAAAATACTTATAGTGAATATTATTTCCATCTGTAACAGAAGGAATCACTGCATCGAGAGATGAAGTTGTAAACAATTTGTGAGATGAAATCATTATCACAGGCTCTTCGTGATGTAGTGCGGGGAAAATGAGGGAAAAAAACTGAACCGTCGGTCAGGAAGGGTTGGTGTAAGCGGAGAGAAAATGATTATACCGGGTGAATCTGTAATGGCCGTGCGGTAATACTGCCTCATAGGCGTCCGGGACAATCACCTCATTCATAACTTGGGAATGGCTCACAGAATGCCGAAACGTGTGATCAAGTCCCTGAATTTCATGAAGAAAACGAAATGTAATGTACGCTCTTTATGCCAAAGTATATCAAAGTAGTCAGGATTAGTCAGCGTTTTAGATCCAGTTTCTTTTTTTGATTTTTGTTTGTCAGCAATTGAAAATAGGAACGACAGCAGTGAAATGTACCTAGTAAGGCTGCCGACGTCTATTCCTGCATTATAAGGGAACTTGTTATGCAGTAGTGTATCTGTAAGGACTGTGCTTAAAGAAATGGAGGCTATTGTTGATATTCGTTGTCTTCCGACGAAAATAATAAAGACCACACAATCTATCGAAAACATGAAATTTTACGATAATCCGCACATACAGTAGACCCGTATCTAACAACATGCTGAAACTTCACTAGAACGTTAATGTGCTACAGAATCACCGATACTTTAAATTTATGTGAAGGCAAAACGAAATCTCCACAAATTCAACAGATTTCCTTCTTTTTAGGAATATAAAAATAAGCGACGTCTTAAAAAACACCCACCAGGAGCGGCTCAGCTGCACCAAGTGGAAAAATCTACTAATGGTATCGTTAATTGTTGCACACAAAGCCTCTGTTGAGTTTCACGTAACCTCATTCTCTGCCAGAACAGAGGGACAATAGTGGTTTTGAATGCATTTACATATTTTGTTGTGACTGCTTCATAGGGCGGCATTTTTCGTTGTTCACTAACACGTTGAACGTGGAGGAATTTTCAAATATGCAGTTTATCGTGGTATCTTAAAATCTTTAGCCGATGCCCTCTGGTTCTGCCTGACTCGCCTATCTTAAAGGAATCTGCAGGATCTCCATTCTTCATCATACAGTTCTTTTATTGTGTCTGCATGTAGTCCTCTCTATTCCATGAGTATCGGTACAGTGTTTTGCTGTCTTACGAGTCATGATAATCCACGAAACTTATATGGTTATCGTTTTTGTTTATTTATACAAGTATTTTAAATAAGATGTGGCTTCTTTACCCCAACAAATTATACTACGTGTGCTTTAACGGCGGTTATGTGTAGTTTGGTAATGTTTTCCCATAATTTATTGAAAATTTATGTAAATATATCTTCGCATATTATTTACAGCTAAACATTATGCTGTAGAGTGTAGACAATACTTGGCCTAATTTCTGTAAATAATTTCTAGTGTCGAACTGTTATTATCTTTCAAAGATTGACATAATAACATGTGGGTTTGCCAATTATTGAATGATCACACCAAAAGCCATTCGTCTCTATATGAAAAATGAAACGATGAAACTTATTTTCGTTGATTCATTAAGACAAGCAGCTAATTGAATTAGAACGATTTTTACCGTTTATTATTGCTGTTGTAAGACACACACACTTCTTGCACTATGGTTTATGATGATGTTGAGCACGTCTGACTATTGTTAGACAACACGTAAGGCCCCTTTCACTGTCTTAGACTGTAACTACAGCACAGATATGTCGCTGTCATGAGCAGCTGAACACACGACCGATGTGCCGCCACCCGCCAGACGTGATCAGTGGTAACTGGTCAAGTTGGCCCGAAGCGAACCTAGCCTAACGGACCCTGTCCTGAGGGGCCCAGTCCTGATGGACCCCAATTCTAATGATTAGGTTAGATTAGTCTGAGATCCAGCTGCCTAGTGCATATGGCTTCTAGGACTCGAGCAGTTTTAAGCCTTAATACGTTAACTCAACAAATGACGATGGACTGAACCAAATCTCAGGCAAAGTTACAGTCATAATCAGTATTTTGTGTCTTCTATGCAGAGTTATGGCCCCTGGGACGTATGCTGTAGCGTGGCGGGGGGAACTCACCCTCCGTTTCCGCTAACCATTAACGAGCGTTTGTATGTTAATTTTTTCTTCTTGTCAAGGGGTTGGGTGAGTTGGTATTGAGCATCGAGTGTATGGAAATTATTATGGGGTTAAGAGTTATGATAGACGAAGCTGTAAATTTAGTTTACCTGACACCAGTGTTTTCTAAAAATTATTTAGTAAGAAATAGTGTTTTGCTCGTTAGCGAAAGAAATGGATATCATTAAATTTATTTCTGATACTGGACAAGTAGGTTTGGCACACACACACACACACACTCACACTCACATTTAACGGAGGAACCTTTGTGAGATTCGGAATCCTGATGGGTCTGTTCGTCTGTCACGTAAATAATAAGCAATTACTTACAGCTCAGGGGAATCAGTTACATCGCGTGTCAGTCACACTCTCCTACGCAGTTGTTTATACCGGATTTACATTCAGAAGTCTGTTGCAGTTCTTTCTTAAACCGGTTTGAAATGTTTACGGTCCTTCAACTTTCTAAATGTATAATATAAATTAACGAGATAAGATAATGTGCAAAATAACAGTCGGAAAAGTCACTCCGAAATATCAGTAGGTACAAGTACAAATTAACGTGGGTAGACTGTAACAGACAGGTACAGTAAAACCTGCTTGGAGATCATTTCATAAATGTTAGATTAGGTTACGTTACGTTACGTTACGTTACGTTACGTGAATAAGTATAATATGTTAAGTCAAGATTATTGATATTTGCCTCTGACAGGTCCCATAATATGCGACAAATGTGGAATTTATTTCGATTATGCATCTGGGTAAAAAATAACCTCACTTAACCTAACTTAACCCGCCTACTACTCACCAAAGATTGCAACAATAAGGCTACGTTATCATACTCCTTTATACCGTGTTGCCTCTATACCAATACTCCGAGTCGAGGTATTAGATCCACATGTTTCGAGTAACTTTTAGATAAAATATTCAAACTCCGTCGACCACAACCTGCGTGACTTGGGGTTTCCCGGACCATTTTATAAATTTTAGCCTCATTCCCTCCCCCCGGACCTTCTTTGCCCATGGCGCTCGGCAGACGTCGCCTTAGGAGCCACACAAACAACACTATCGTACCACAAATTTCTGGAGAGAGATTCTTCCATAGACAACAGGTCGACTTGCGGTGGTGGAGTAACGACCGGCGTCTGGCATGGGGAAACTATCCCGAGGGCGTAAACAAATATTTTGAATTTAATCCATGTGAGATAGAATATTTAGATCACGCTCTCTTTTACAGTAATTCTTTTTTAAGTAGAGTAAATTATTGTTTGGCAGACCATAAAATTTATTGTCACGCGTAAGACATAGTCAAGCTCTTACCGTGAGACACCGAACTGATGAAACAAACTCCCGACTGTCACGAACGATTGCTTGTCTACCTAACACTGGATGGCGCTGTAATTATTGTAATAAATCATTTGGGTTTGGTACAGTTTCGAAAAGGAGTGTACAAATAGATGGAGGGGGAGTAGGGGGGGGGGCAGCGTATTAGAAGAGACACTGTTGGTACAAAACAAATTCCTGAAGATGACGCTGACGGTAATACTCACTAATGGCTGGAAAACAAAACACGAAGGGCGACACAAGAGAAAAATGAATATGAAATGATAATTATAAACAACTAATGATCAGAGATTAATGATAGAATATAAGAAAATAATGATTATAATAGAGTAAAGACAATAGGCGAATATACTATAATAATAATTGTGATAAAAGTAATGTATTAAAACTAAAGCAGAATAATGGTAATAATAATAATAATAATAATAATAATAATAATAATAATAGAGATGATAATAATAATAATAATAATAATAACAATAATAATAATAATAATAAAAATAATAATAATAATAATAAAAAACACTTGTAGCGCCACATTTTTGCCCAGCCGCCAAGAACCGGTTAGACTTGTCGATAAATTTTACAACGAATTATCTATATCATTAATTTTTTTCCGTTCCACTTTTTTTTTCTTTTTTTTTTTTAACTGTCCGTTCAGTACCCGTCACTGCCCGGGTCGCCACTCTCCCACTCGTAAGTATTTTTGATAATTTATGTACTGGTTGTTAGTTGTTTGGTGTTTGGTGTTTGTTTCTTGTTTGTGTTTGTTATTTGGTGTTTGTTCATTGCTTGTGCTTGTTCGTTGTTTGTGCTGGTTCATTGCTTGTGCTTGTTCGTTGTTTGTGCTTGTTCGTTGTTTGTGCTGGTTCGTTGCTTGTGCTTGTACGTTGCTTGTACGTTGCTTGGGCGTTCCTAAGATGAGCTTGACTGTCTTAATTTCAGATATATTTTTTTATATTGATGTAAATTATTCACGTCAGTTTTTTCAAGTATATACATCAAACTTATTTATAATCAAACAATATGTCCTGAATATGTATACTGGATTTTACTTTACTTATTTATTAGTTTATTCTATTAGTATTGGTTTCTCTTTGAGTTTTATTGATTATTGGATCTGATAGAAATGGGCCGTAAAGCAAAGTTCATTTCAGGGTATCTATTAATCGTTAACTTTTAAGTCTTATTGCCTTAACTTAAAGCCTCGGGTGAAGGTTCTCCCAGCAGAGTCCCAATTAGTAAAGTCTCAGGAAAGTTCGGTCTTAGGGGAACAAGAGTAAATATCCATCTTTACGGTTTATTTAAATTCTATCAATGAAGATATTTCCTCCAAGCAAATCCCAATGATTCTTGTCTTTTATTTAATCTTACGGGAAAAAATCAAATATTTCTGTGATTCTTGTGTAAATTATTTAATCTTAGGGGAAAAAATCGAATATTTCTGTGATTCTCGTGTATATTATATAATCTTCCGAGAAAAAAAGTAGAATATTTCAGGAAATCTCAAAGCTTATATTCTTAAAAACAATACACACACATTTCAGTTTATCTTTCATATTTTAGTTTACAAAAAGAACGGTTAAATTACCAGGAATCTTGTGGTATTTCCTGGAAAGAAAAAGGCTCTGCAAATTCTCGGGAATCTTGGAGTCTTTTAGCCATAAAGAAAATTGACATTACAAGTAAATTCTAATTCAATTCGTTATTCTTCAAGTAAATTCTCATTCCCCCGACTAATAATACCCAGTGAATTGCAGCATTTATTATGAAAGACAGTAATGGATAAATCTTTCAATGAAATTATAATTCTACTCTTTTTAGTTTTTTGCTATGAGAATTTCCTTGCAGGCAATTTCCACTACCAGAGTCTTATATCTGGAGCCTCAAAAACAACACAGACAGACTAACACCAGTACTATGCTTGTTATTTTTTTTTGTCTTGACGCGTAAAATAGTTGTGAGATGCTGGCAGGCGAGACCAGCAGGTGGGACGACAGGTTAAAAAGAAAATCGACAAAAATATTACCCACAGGAATTTAGTAAGCATTATGAACGTTCTATTAGGATTAAACCGTAGGTGAATGATGTGTCTGGGTGGCTGTAAAATGAAATAAATAATGATAAGACTATTAGAATGATGATGATACTATTGTAAAAAAAAGGTTTGATTAATCTGAAGGTGTACTCTTGAGACATAGATGTGGGGGAATGTTCGATAAAAACAAAATATACAATAGGTCAGAAACATAAAATATCAGGGGACATACTGAAGCCTACATCTAGGAAGAAAGGAGGAGAAGGGGGGAGACGGAAGGGGGAAGGAGGGAGGGGGAAAGGGGGGAGGGGGACTTAGAACATTCAATATCACTAAATATATTATTCTCAATGTTAGATTTTTTTCGTTTTTTCCTCCATATTTTCATCGCATTTTCTTATGTTATGTTTCAAGTGTTGTAGCCTTATATCGTAATTTGCTTCTTACGCTATGCAGGTTACTCTTCAGTCAGGAGGATAATCATCATCATTTTCATCATCACTAATGAGAAAAGCAACAACATGGTAGCTATTAAACTGTTCCTTAGGTTAGGTTAGGTTAGGTTAGGTGAGGTGAGTAGAGCTGCTGCATGGATCGGTAGTAAAGTTACACGTATAAATAGACTCCATGGTAAAGCTTCTCTCAGTAAGTCAGTCAAGGAAGGTGGATTTAATATTGACTACTTAAAAATATATATATATATATTTTTTTTTTCAAGAATCTGATGGATGAGGTGGATTCTAAGCCTCAAGTTTCGCGAAGACTCCTCGGGACGCGGGTTCGAAGCTCCTCTGGGGATTATGGACTGGTTGACTACAGAGAGTAGTAACATTTAATGACATGAGTATCTCTCTATATGGTAACTGTTACACAACTTTTACCAGAGGCGTGTGGTAGTCAGTCTGTCTCACTGATTAAGATCTTAGCTAAATGAGTGACTTGTAGAATGAGTCTCAGTCTTAATACGCACTAGTCCTATTGGGCCCCAGTCCTTATACGCACTAGTCCTATTGGACCCCAGTTCTTATGTGGCTAGTTCTATTGGGCCCCAGTCCTTATACGGACTAGTCCT
Organism: Homarus gammarus; assembly: GCA_958450375.1. Classification (NCBI taxonomy): domain Eukaryota; kingdom Metazoa; phylum Arthropoda; class Malacostraca; order Decapoda; family Nephropidae; genus Homarus; species Homarus gammarus. The sequence goes on along the minus strand of CAUDMG010004049.1, from coordinate 364,174 downwards.
AGTGGGCCCCAGTCCTGATGGGTTCACAAGTTCACATCCCAGTGGTTAGGTTAAGTAGGGACCTGTTTGGTGAGCTTAGGTTAATTAGGGGTCTGTTAGCTAAGTTAGGTTAGGTAGGGGCCTGTTAGGTTAGGTTAGGTTAGGTAGGGGCCTGTTAGGTTAGGTAGGGGCCTGTTAGGTTAGGTTAGGTTGGGGCCTGTTAGGTCAGGTTAGGTAGAGGCCTGTTAGGATGGGTTGGGGCCTTTTAGGTTAGGTTAATTTAGGTGTACCAGCAGTTAGAGGCCTGTAGTACATCACATAGTTCAGCCCAACATAGCGTCTCTCTTGTTGATATATTTCTGGATATTGTTGGTCAAATATTAGCCATTTTAGCCTCGAATACTAGAGAGAATATTGTTTATCCGTTTAAGGTTCAGTCTGTAGAGTCACAGGTTCGAACCCCACGGCTAACTATCGAGTGAGGGGCGTCCACGGTCGACCCAGCTGGAGAATGGATATCTGACTTTATATTTGAGGTAGAAATAAAGCGGTGAATTGCGGTGCCGGGAGTACCAGGCATAAAAGAATCCATTTTCATTTAGTTTACACGGATTTCTTTGCCCCTTGAGTACGAAAACAACTCCTTTTCAGCCCTTTGAGTACCAGTGCGCCAGCGACCGTCCCTAGTGCCTCGAGTACAAAAGGATTAAGTCTTCGTACACAAGAAGATGTGTATCGTACTCAAAAGGAATGTCATGGTACTGAAAAGGATTACTGTTCAGTATAGAATCTATTTCATATGTGGGATAAGAAGTTAATCTCATCATCATCATCATTATCATCATCGTTATCATTATCATCATTCTCATCATCATTATTCTCATCATCATTATCATCATCATTATCATCATCATCATCATCATCATCATTATTCTCATCATCATTATCATCATCATCATTATCATCATCATCATTATTCTCATCATCATCATATTCAGCATAGTCAGTCACTCAGATACACTCATGCAATATCCGGCTTAATCCAAAGACCAGCAAAGAATATCGTCACACACACACACACACACACACACACACAGCACTTAACGATCAGGTCTTTACACCTAACAATAGCGATGGTCGTTCACGGAAGTGTTGATGATATATCCGGTGTATTTAAGTGTGACTCAGCGGTTGAAGCTTCGAGTGTTTGCCCGGGGGTCGAAGGTCAAGGGAACACAACGCGAGCACCACCTGGGGACATTACTCTCTCTCTCTCTCTCTCTCTCTCTCTCTCTCTCTCTCTCTCTCTCACCTGTAATATACACCTGTTCAAAAACACAGACATAGACAGACACAGACTTAGCTTACATCCTGTTCTTGTCTCATTCACTTTGTTTCAGTTAATCTCAGCTAAGCTCACTCACCTTGTCCTACTCTGGCTCACCTCATCTAAGCTTGCAGTGACATCTTCAGCTTTAACTAAACACACACCCCCATCCTGTCTGAAAGCTCACTTGCCTCATCCACCTTATCGTCTCGTTGTAAATTTATCCATCCTTATCCCAACTAATCCCATGACCAAATCAACTCATCACGTCCATCTTGTCCTAAGCTCACTTCAGCTCACTCAAGCTTATCTTCTGGTTGGTTCAACTTTATTTTTCACGGCATCATCATAAGGCTCTCTCTCTCTCCCTGGTGCAAACTTGTTCACCACACACACACACACACACACACACACACACACACACACATACATTCAAACTTAACATTTCAAAGTTAATCTGACTATTATGACTCCGTATGTGATTAGACATGAAGTTAGTATGGCGATCATGAGCCGACCAATCACCACACACTAGTAAGTAAACAATCATGGTGCCCCCTCCCCACATGTTGCTCGGGGTACCAACAACCCCCCCCCCCCCTCCCATCTGCCCCTCGCGGCCACTTGTCATGCTGATTTATACACCAGATCGTAAACATTGAATAAATATTTACTTTATGAAGATACAACACGAGATGTGTGAATGATCGTCGTCGATTCTTAAAAAAAAAGCCGAGTTGGTGTATGATGATGGAGGTGACGGCGAGGTACCAGGGTTCGATTCTCGCTGTATTGATCAAGAATGGAAATGGAGATTTTTATTACTTATTGCATTGACTTTTTTCCCCCATGTATTTACGAAGACGTAACATAAATGTCTTCAGATTAAAAGACGTCCCACAAGGCGCTCCAACTTGGCCAGCAGTGACAGTCTATATAAGCAACTTAACCAGCTCTGTGTGTCTCTTGCTTGACATCACTACAGATTTGATGTCACAGTCATCATACAGGTATTTAATGGCCATGGAACTCACGACTCAACATAACGAAGGCTGATATCTTCATGCTGATTTCTGAGATGCCAGTACAGTCCTATATAGCATTACTGAGCTACAAACTACATGTCAAGATATCAAGCATCGCCTCATGTTATACGAGCCGGTCAGAAGGAAAGGAGTTACTGAATTTGTCCAGACCTGAAGACTTGAGTGATTCGTTTCTCTTCTACAGACCGGACAGTATTCATGAAGATATTACGTGGGCAGGGAATCTAATTTACAGCATGTGAAACTGATTTACACCATGTGGAACAGATATTTTCATCACGTGGGAAAGTAATTTACACTTAATGGGAGAGAAAATGCTGAGAATTTTAACAGTATGGGACAGACGATTTGTGGGAGCACCTGAGGATTACCTTCTTCCACTTTATTTTAACTGATGGTTAATTTAACAGGTGTACTGATGTTATGAGAGACCGTACTTGTTGTTATTCAGGAGTAGCCGACCGTACTGCTGTTATGATGAGCCGGATCATCATAATCTTACTAGGCATTCGACCACAGGCTGGATGGTCTGGCCTATCAAATAGTAGTGAGGACGTCCGCTGGTCCTGCTGTGCTACCTCTCCTCCTGCTTCAACCCCGAGAATGATCAGCTTACTTAGATGAACAGCTGACCTCCCCGTAACCCCCTCCACCCACAAGACGATCAGCTGACAGCCCCTACCCTCCTCCACCCCCCCCAAGACGATCAGCTGACAGCCCCGAACCCCCCTCTACCCCTTAAGACAATCAACTAACCGCCCCCTACCCCCCTCCACCCCCAAATATCAACTAACTGCTCCGTACCTTCCCCCCGACACCCCCCCCCCCCATGAGACAATCAGCTGGTCCGGCCCCGGCAATGACACACGACCGGCACATAAATCAACCGACTCCGTGATTTAGAAATTCCCAGACGGATGAAGAGCGACTCGTTCCCGTTTGCTATAAAAGTGAAGAGAATTGTGTTTGAAATTTATTGCCGTATTGCCGTAATATATACTGTATACTCGTAAATATATAGATAAATACTCACACACACACACACACACACACACACACACACACACACACACACACACACCTACCTGTATGTAACCGTAGTGTTGTCTACTAGGTAGGTGACTTTATCCACGTTACTCCCTGCATTGTCAATACTGTGTACCTAACGCCTCCCACCTTAACCTGTCCTCTCATTTCTCTCTTTTTTTTTTCTTTCTATAATGTCTTTTTTCTTCTTCCCTTTCTGTCTCTTTTCTGTCTGTCTGTCTTCTTGTCTGCCTGTCTCTTTTCTGTCTGTCTGTCTCTTGATATCATATCCCGCCATTGTACACACACACAACAATTGACATTCATTAGTAGAGGTACACAGTACATCAAGGTGATGATATATGTACACATCAAATACCTGCAGTAATAGTAGTAGTAGAAATAGTAGTAGTTTTTTTTTAATATTTAAGAAAAATGGCCTCCAGCCTCCCCCAATAGCCATTCCCTCACCACCATTTTATTACCTTAATATTAAATATCCTAATACATAAGTAGCTCTCCTAGCGGTGTTGAGTTAGTTGAGCCGCAGATCTATGCGGCATTCAGTGACTGTTGCCTCATAGTCAATATCTGCAACTGTTGTCGGCTTTGGGGCCGATGCTCTCGTTCCCCTGAGACAGAGCAAAGCCGACCGAAGGAGAGAGGACAGTCGACATCTCATCCAGGCTGTAACATAACTTCTGGGCTGCTGCTTCTATCTCGCATTACAGTATTATTATTATTATTATTATTATTATTATTATTATTATTATTATTATTATTATTATTATTATTATAACAGTAGTAATAATTGCAGCATTAATAGTATCATTAATATTATCCTCCTCCTCCTTATTATCATCATCCTCATCATCGTCACCACCATCATGATGATGATGATGATGATCATCATCATCATCATCAACACCGCCACCACCATTATCATCATCATTACCATCATCATCATCATCATCATCATCACCACTATCATCATCATCACACCACCATCATCATTGTCGTCGCCATCATCACCATTATCATCATCATCACCACCACCACCATTATCATCATCATCATCATCATCATCATCATCACACCATCATCATCATCATCATCATCATCATCGTCATCATCAAGCCACCATCATCATCATCATCATCATCGTCATCATCACACCATCATCATCATCATCACCATTATCATCATCATCATCAACACCACCACCACCACCACCATTATCATCATCATCATCATTACCATCATCATCATCATCATCATCATCATCATCATTCTCAAGTAAGGCAGCTGGTTCCCCTCTAGGCGAGAACAATAATTTACCGAGTTATTTACTGTTAATGTTGAAGCTCATTATGGCACAGAAATAATTCATCGCTAGGGGCGGGGTCTCTAATTGCTTGTTAAAGCGGCCTTGTTACTACGAGGTGTTGTGATTGTTCATGTGGGTGTGGTTTGGTATACATGAGCACTTGGTTTGGTATACTGAGCACGTGGTTTGGTTTACATGAGCACGTGCAGATGAACGTGTTATTAAAGTACATAATTCAATTGAGTTTAAAAGACAGGTGAGAGAGTACAATTACCAACGAAGGTGGCCTTAGAGTACAGGTGGTTTTAGAGTACAAATGGATGTAGTTATGAAGTACACGTACTGGGCGTCGTCATCGTGGTTTAAACAGAAAAATGGATCCAGGTCGTGTGGTGTGATGTATAATATGATGTGAGTGTTTATGGCATGTACGTGGGCCATGTACGTGAGGCGTGTACGTGAGAGCGTTTTCCGTACACAAGCAATCTGTGTCCTCGAAGGAAAACAGTGGTTAGAAGATCCATTATAAAAGGGTGCATTTAGTATTCCTGTGCGTGCGACCTGTAGACGTGAGGGTGGTGTGTGTGGGCGTGTGTGAGTGTGTGTGGGTGGGACGTTTATGTGGAGGAGAGTACAGTATGTGTGGTTGGTGGTGCTCATGCAGTGTGTGTGTGTGTGTGTGTGTGTGTGTGTGTAGCGTGAGGAAAGGCGAAGGTGTACAGTCCATATAACTTCAGTACCTGCCTGGACCTCACCCTAAAGTAAGTGGTTTCCCTTAAATAGTGATGTGATATAATCGAAATTATGTGATGAAAAAAAAATAGCTGTCAAAACCTAACCTAACCTGATCCTTAACCATAACTTGAGCTGAGTTAGGTTAGGTTAAGTCAGACTAAGTTAGGGTTAGATCAAGGAGGGTTATGATAGGTTAGGTTTTGACTAATTTTTTTTTCAAATAATTTCGACTATTTCACATCTGTATTTAAGGGAAACACTTACTTTAGGGTCATTTAGGTGTCTACAATTAGAGGACACATTCACCCTTAGGTCCCTTAATAATCCACAGGTTAGGGGATTAGTTAACGTAAGGACCTTAACCAAACCCTAGTTAAGGGGTTGATTAACATGGGAACCTTTTAACACACCAAACTTACGGGGGAAAACAATTTAACGTGAGAACTAACATTTTTTTTTTTTAAGATCCCGGACCCAGGGAAGATGATGAGGTAGTGGTGAGGGTGGTGGTGGTGAGTGTGGTGGTGGGTGGTGAGTGTGGTGGTGGTGAGTTTGGTGGTGGTGAGTTTGGTGGTGGTGAGTTTGGTGGTGGTGATTGTAGTGGTGGTGATGAGTGTAGTGGTGGTGGTGAATGTGGTGGTGGTGATTGTAGTGGTGGTGGTGATGGTGGTGGTGGTGGTGGTGGTGGTGGGTTGTGGTGGTGGTGGTGGGTTGTGGCTCCGGTTCTAGGAAATGTTGTGGAGTGTTGGAACAGATAAAAGACGTGTGGTGTGTATTTTGTGAAGTCTTTTGTAGTGTTTGGAAAAAAAATTGTAAGTGAAACAGCAGATTGTTGATATTTGATCTAGTTGACATACATACATACATACATGACACAGCAACCTATAGCATTGGAATACCGAGACACAGGGACACATTAATTAGTCACACACACACAGGGTCAGTGAACCAGAGGTGGGAGGGGGTGTGGTCAGTTCAGCATAGGTTTGTATAGAGCGGCTTGACACACGGGTTCACTTCACCCCTTTGATGATGACCAACATCGTCGTCATTATCAATCATCATCATCATCATCGGCGTCGTCGTAATTATCAATCATCATCATTGTCGTTGCCATTATCAATCATCACCACCATCATCATCATCATCATCATCTTTGGAACTCTTAATTTATCCCATTTTTTTTTATTTGTATTTTTTTTTAAGTTGTGTTTATCGCATCTTATTCGTATTTCCACTCGTTGTTACCGTCATTTTTTTTATGTTCGTAATCGGTCTCTTTCTTATGTCTGTTTCCTTTTAATGTTCGTTATCGTTCTCGTTGTTGTTTATGGCTAGATCTCTTTAATATCCCGGAAAAAATATTATTAGTTTGATATGAATTCTCACACATGTACTGTACGAGGAGGGAGAGATGCCTTGACTGACTAGGAACCTAACCTAATTCAACCTAATTTAACCTCTAGTAACTTTAATATTTTACTGACTTCCTTTGCGTATTGTCATTAGCCAGGTTACCTCTCGCTCTCTCTCCATGAAATTGAAGAGAGAGAGAGAGAGAGAGAGAGAGAGAGAGAGAGAGAGAGAGACTAGAGCGGTCAATGGCAGGGAGGAGAAGAAGGAGTAGGAGGAGGTGGAGGTGGAGAAGGAGGTGTAGGAGGAGGAGAAGGAGGAAGCTGCGGTCACTTGTTGCAGAACCACAAGTCATCGCTCCTGGTACTGCTGTCCGTCTGTCCTTATGTCTGTCAGTTCGTCTCTCTGGTCTGTCTGTTCTTCACTTAGCGCCGTCGTCCGGTTTGTTGTTGTTGTCTTTTATCCCAGTGTTCCTTGCCGTCCGTCTGTTTCCGTCCGTCTCCTTCCGTCCGTCTGTTTCCGTTCGTCAGTTTCTGTTCGTCTCCTTCCGTCCATTTTCGTCTGTCTGTTTCTGTCTGTCTTTCCTTCCGTCCGCACTTCTACTCCCTTAGTTCGTCGTTATGTTTGATCATTTTGTCTGTCCACTTGTCCGTCCGTCTTTACCCTTGTCCGTCCATTTGTCTGTCTGTCCGTCGGTAGCGGGATTGAGTCAGTCAGACGCTGGTCGCACGTTCTTCCCGCTTATATCAGGAAAATTAATTATAGACATTACAGGGGTGAGGCGTGAGGTTTCCTGTGTGTGTGTGTGTGTGTGTGTGGAGTGGGGGATGTATACAAAGGATAATGAGAGAGGAAAGAAAACACACACACACACACACACACACACACACACACACACACACACACACACACCTCCTGTCTGTCACTCAGAGCAATTTTTTATGCTCATCTATCACTGAGTTACATCCGGAAAGTGCCTACTTGTACCGGAAGTGCCACTGGACTTTGGTGACAGTGCCAACGCTCTCTGTGCCTCTTTGTTAACTACCATCATTATACAACGTGTAGTACTCAACAATCATAAGAGTAATTACACTAAATAGGTTGTTCTCGTCTCTTGTCTCAGAATGTTTCGATTATTTGTATATTGTTTTCAATTTTTGTGAGTAGTTTTATATATTTTCTTTCTTTTTTTAATCTATTGGTTCATTTGCTTATATCATACCCCCGGGAGTCGTAGTTGTCGTTATTTAATAAACACTAACTATTATTTAGTATTTTTTTTGTCATGTCATCATCATTTTGTTGTAACCCGTCGCCAATCAGCTGATCGTTTGTTTACATTGTGACGTCACGGTACACTGCGGGCGTGTTTCTTTGTCTTACCCCACGAGACATATTTCAGATAGTGCTGTGTGTGTATGTATGTGTGTCTTTGTTTATATGTGTTGTGTGTGTGTGACTGTGTGTGTAAGTTTATATGTGTACAGGTATGTTTGTGTATGTATGTGTGTGTTTGTGTGTGTAAGTTTATATGTGTACAGGTATGTTTGTAATAATAATAATAATAATAATAATAATAATTAACGGTTTATTGAAAGAGCTTGGCAGCCAGAAGGCTGAAAATATACAGTTACATATTTGGGGAGTGGGTTACGAATTACAAATAATATACAAGTAACATAAGTGACACAAATAAGACATATAATAACTTAGATGTTTGTGTATGTGTGTGTGTGTGTTTATGTGTGTGTATGCTTACATTGATATGCTTGTGTACATTATAGGTTCTCTTTATATGTATGTATGTATGTATATGGATGGTTATAATGTAAGGGCACTGGATGGTAATAAGTTGATCTTTTTTATCATATGGATTTGATTATAACTAAGGATTAACACTGAATGATTAGCAAACCTCTTATGATTTAACATGATAATATGAAATAAATGACCGATTAGCCAGTCTTCCACGATTAGCTAGCTTGTCTTTCGCCATGTAACTGATTAAACCAATCTTTCGTGACATAACCATTGATTGGGGGTATTGACTCTTGATTCGCTACTCATTCGGCTTGCATTTGTACGCTTTATCGCAAATGATAACGATTGAGTAGCTAATCTTTCATGGTGTAGCCGTCAATAGGGCATGACTGTGTGGTATAGCCAGTCTCCTAATCTTGTGAGACCCATTAAGGCGTGACATTAATTTACCGCAGGTCTCACAACACCTTGGAAGACGGTGGTGGTGGTAGTGGTGGTGATGGTAGTGATAGTGGTGGAGGTGGTGGTAGTGGTGGTTGTGGAGGAGGGGGTGGTGTTGGTAGTGGTGGTTGTGGAGGAGGGAATGCTGGTGGTGGTGGTGGTGGTGGTTGTGGAGGAGGGGGGTGGTGGTGGAGGTGGTGGCGGTGGTGGATGTGGAAGAGGGAATGCTGGTGGTGGTGGAGGAGATGGTGGTGGTGGTGGTGGTGGTCATGGTTCAAGGACCCGGATGTATGACGTCACTCGTAGAAACCTTAAGGATATGGCAACTGTGTAAAGGAAATAATTTATTGGCAATTGGATAATGATAAGGATTTATAATAACAATGATGATAATGCAATAATGATAATGATAAGTGATTATTAAGTTCTACTACTACTACTAATGATAATAGTAATGATAATAATAATAATAATAATAACACAAACACTACTACTACTACTACTACTACTACTACTACTACTACTACTACTAATAATAATAATAATAATAATAATAAACCCTCGATAGCTCTAGAATGGTAGCTTATTCACGTATAACTTTAAAATATAGATTAATTTACACACATAATAAAAATTTTGCTTAAGTCACCTGTTGTTGTAATCTGGAGTTAATGAAATGAACTGAATCAAAGGACAAATAGTTTTTCATTGTGCTTGAGTATACACACTAGTATGACTTATGATACGGGTTATGTAATTGATAAATTTGTATATAACGAACTGCGTAATCTCAAGTATATAATAATCTGTCTAGTCTTCTTTGTAACCTGGAGTTATTGAGTACGCAGTAGAGCAAACACACTATAAACTTGTAGCTTCGGTGCCCTTGTTATCGTGATCCGGAGTTATTGAAATTATTAAATCAGCGGTAATCCCATTGGTACGGGCGACAGAGGGAGTTAAGTGTTGGCCATAAGGTAACACTAGTTTGTTTCCCTCCCTCCTTTGTGTTGCCACGCCTTAAGCTATTAGTTAAAGTTTATGGCAACGTCCTTAAGCTATTAGTTAAAGTTTATGGCAACGTTCTTATGCTATTAGTCAAAATTAATGGCAACGTTCTTATGCTATTAGTCAAAATTAATGGCAATGATCCCTGACATACAGTATACGGGGTAATGTACACTACAGTAGGTTATCGCACGGCAAACTCTCCCAATTTGGACTTGATCTCGGCACAAATGGTTTCTCATCTGCTAGGAAATGACGCGACTTTTTTGCTAGCTAGAATTTGTAGCTTTTCTTTTACGTTTTATATATTACATATTTATTTTTTCTCTCTCTCTTTTGTTTTTTTTTGGTATTTAAGTATTGATGTCTATTGTCTAACCTGGACGATCGTGTTCATGGGTGTTAAAACTCTTATAATCCGGATCAATGTTATACCAAGTGTGTTTTTCTCATCTGCTGAGTACATAATCTATTCACAATTGAAAAGACGAGACTTTCTGAGTTTTATTCTGGTCCGAGTGCTGCATTTTTTATTTTGTTTGTTTAGTTATGTAGTTGTTGTTTTATTTGTCTTATTTATTTGTTTATATCTCCTTTGTATTGTTGTTTATGATGTATAATTGATCTTTAGAAGTCATTTATACTTGTCACGAACCTCCAGTGAGATGAATAATTTAATCATTAATAACAACTTTAGAATTTAATGTTGTTCAGTACACTTTATATACCTAGTATGTCATAAGTTATATATATACAGACATTTCAGTGTTTTTTTTTTGTATATTATCAGTTTATTCATTTAATTGTATATATAAATGATAATGTATGTACAGGGTGTATATAAAGTCATGCTAGTGCTTTGTTAATCTGTCGTTGTGTTAATTCTACCTCCCTCTTCCTTCCAGATTACCAGGATACACTCGCTCCAGTAAACAAGGCTCAAAGGTAAATAATAAACATTTTCTTCGTATTTTGTACCAATTTTTGCTGTTTCTTTTATCCTGTGTTTTTTAGGGGCTTTTTTCGATTCTAATTCTATTTAGACTCTCGCTATCTTAAGAGCTAATCGATGTGAGACGACTTGACTATTACTGGGCATACTATAGGCAGCTGCAATCTGTTTCCCCTCCTCTGCTCCCACCACCACCCCACCCAACCCAACCCCAACCTCACCCCACCTCACCCACCCAACCCCAACCTCACCCCGCCTCACCCTGTCCTGTGCTGCACCCCGTTTGATCTGATTGATTGAAAATTATGTGTGCGTGATGACTTTTTTCTCGAAGTGTGGGTCAATTAACGCAACCAGTATCTATTTATTTATTCGCTTTGTAGTAGTAGTAATAATAATAATAATAATAATAATAATAATAATATCTGAGAACTGAGTACATATATATGTGTGTGTGTGTGTGTGTGTGTGTGTGTGTGTGTGTGTGTCCTCGCCATTCATGACTGGTGGGTTACGTGCACCGGAAACCACGACTGTGATAAGACTTGAGGCGATTTCTACCCGACGGTCACTTCATTCATACACACACACACACACACACACACACACCCGAGTTCATTCATTCCTTCACACACACACACACACACACACACACACACACACACACACACATAGCAAGACACCTAATAAACCTTAATTCACAAATTCTTCTCATTCAAAAATATGAGAGTGGGATCCAGTCACTTATATTTATCTCCCTTTCTTAATCCGGCAAAAGAGAGAGAGAGAGAGAGAGAGAGAGAGAGAGAGAGAGAGAGAGAGAGAGAGAGAGAGAGAGTAAACACCTTGGTTAGTTTTCTCCACGCGTTCTCCCTCCTGCCCTAAATTGTTCACTTTCTTTATCGTCAGTCTTTCACTCCCACACACTACACTCTACACCCCCACAATACACCTCTACCACACTCTACACCTCTACCACACACTACACCCCCACAATACACCTCTACCACACACTACACCCCCACAATACACCTCTACCATACACTACACCCCCACAATACACCTCTACCACACACTACACCCCCACACTACACTTCCCACTATACACTACACCCCCACACTATAATATATCCTTCCACAGAACAACGCTTGGGAGTTCATCATTCACTCCGGCTTAGGTTAGGTTAGGTTAGGTTAGGTTAGGTTAGGGAGGCAGCAATATTAGTAGTAGGGAGGCAGCAGGAGGGAGTCAGCAGCAGCAGGGGGTCAGCAGTATAGGGTCAATGCTCTGGGTAGACCACCTTGCAAGCTGGTGGTGGTGGTGTCGGCTTGTGTGTAGGGGTGGTGGTGTCGGCTAATGATGTTGGCCGGTGGTAGTGGTGGTGGAGTCGGTTGGTGGTAATGGTGGTGGCAGCGGCTGGTAGTAGTGGTGGTGGTGGCGGCGGCTGGTAGTAGTGGTGGTGGTGTCGGCTGGTGGTAGTAGTGGTGGTGGTGTCGGCTGGTGGTGTTGGCCGGTGGTGGTGGTGGTGGTGGCGGCGGCGGCGGCTGGTGGTAGTGGTGGTGGCCGGTTGTAGTGGTTGGTGGTGTTGGCTGGTGGTAGCAGCTGGTGGTGGTGGCGGCTACACTGGCTGGTGGTGGTGATGGCTGCGGCGGCTGGTGGTAGCAGCTGGTGGTGGTGGCGGCTACACTGGCTGGTGGTGGTGATGGCGGCGGCTGGTAGTAGTGGTGGTGGTGGTGGCGGCTGCTGGTAGTAGTGGTGGTGGTGGTGGCGGCTACACTGGCTGGTGGTGGTGATGGCGGCTACACTGGCTGGTGGTGGTGATGGCGGCTACACTGGCTGGTGGTGGTGGTGGTGGCGGCTACACTGGCTGGTGGTGGTGATGGCGGCGGCTGCTCTGCTCATCTATTTACCCACTGTTTTACTTGCCTTACCTGCACCCTCTTGCGTAATGACCACCACTGACCCCGTACCACCCATTAATCCCCATTACCTAACATACATCGACCCCCCCCCCCCTGACCCCATCCCCGACCCCCGATCCCCATAAAGGCCAGAACCAAGACCTGTGGCGATGTCTATTAAAGTAGCGATATTGTGGAGCATATCTGTGCTGGTTATGTAAACAAAGAGATGACAGGAGCTCTAAAACCATGTCGAAATCCAGGTCCCTTTCTCCAGCGACGATCTGTAACCAAAATAACTGTGATGTGTAAGGTATTTGGCGTGGTTCTGTAAACAAGGAAAACACGGAACCTACCGAGACACACCGTCAACTCCTGTCGGTATCCAGTCTCCTCTTCTCCCCTTGCGGCAATGTCATCCTAAAGTAGCGGTATTGTGTAGATCTGTGTTGATTATGTAAACAATGGATAGATGAACAAATACTCCTCCAACGGCTTCCAAACTTAGTGTCGTGTAAACAAAAATAGTAGTAATGTGTGTGTGTGTGTATGTTTGTGTGTGTGTGTGTGTGTGTAGGGTTATGTAAACAGGAGAGGAGGCGGAAAGGAGGGTGGGTGAGCGGGGCTTATCATGCACAGTTGGTATGCCTGGACGGACGGGTGGTAATACCAAGTCATAAGCTAGGCTGGTCATGTTGGTTGTTTGTTATGCCTGAGCTGTTATCTCCGGGAAGGTGATTATGAGGCCTTGTTGTGCATGCTCATTATCAAGCTTTATTGGACAACATCAAATATAATGAAGGAAAAAAAAAACTTGTTATGGAAAATTGTTTAATATATTTTTTTCCACGTACGAGCCATCTTATTTTTTTTACCTCATTACTCGTCTTAAATATCAGGGACCAGATGCTTAAGGGCTCGAACCGTGAATTTAGTCTCCCTTAAATGTAGGAGATGTGAGGATTCATCTACGTGAGCCTCATAGATTCTAGGAGGCTCACGTAGGCTAAGACTCACAAGGCATAATGGCGTCGATTCTTTACTGAGACTCTCTTGTAAGTAATGTGTTTTGTCAGGCCTAAATTAAGAAGAAAAAAAATCCCGGATGATAATTAAGATAAATACATTATACGTATATATATATATATATATTTTGTGTATGTAGCTGTTTACATTAGCTTATACGAAGGTGGAAAAAATCGTGTGGGCTTGTGGTAAGGAAGACGTGTGTACTGTAGTTGGTTTTTTGATAGTTGAGGTGATTAGATTTGTTATTGTTGGTTGTTGTTGTGGTGGGAGGCGTCGCGTCGTGTGCAGGCTGGCACCTCCATCACCCCGGCCTCCAGGTATATCAGGTAAGGTAATTGCGGTCAGGTATCACTGAGGCGCGGGGGATCTTAAACTCGGTGATGTTACTACCCCTTCACGCACACGCACGCATACACATCTCTCCCACTCACACCGCCTCACTCAAATATACACTGTACGTCACCCAGGAGCCCTCCACAGGCTCCCCCGGGGGGGTATTTGGCTTGGTGGAGGGGGGGGGGGGGAGTAGGGCGCTATCACTACCCCCGTTCCCCCCTTAACCTCATTTTTTCTCTTCCTCTTTACTTCCTCTTCTCCTTCCTTCCTTTCTTCACATTTCTCCCTCTTAATCCTCCATTTTACCATCTCGAATTCATCTTTCCTCCTTCCACTCTTCTTCTTAATCCTTCCTTTTACCTTCTCTTCCTCCCCCCGTTCCTCTTTCCTTCTTCCTATTCTCTTTTCCCCCTTCCTTTTGCCATGTTCTCTCCGTCTTTTTTCCTCACCTCCTCCCTTCCTTCCTACGGAGAGAAAGGACGGGGGTCATGAAGGGAGAAGGGGATAGATAGAAAGGGATAGAGGGAGAAAGGGAAGGAGAGGGAAGGAAGGGATGACAAGGAGATGGAATGGGAGCTGGTTTGAGGTGATGGAAGGGGCTGGGAAAATGTCAAGAAAGGAGGAGGGAATGAAGAAGAGGGCTGAAGAAGGTCACGATGAAGGAGGAATGACGGGAAGGAAGGGAGGGAGGGAGGGGGAGAGGGGGAAGGTGGAGGGGTTATTGATGAGGTCAGTAAGGGTTGAATGAGAATAAGTGGGATGGGAACAGGCTGGAGAACTCTGTATATGGAACAGTTGATGGCGGGGGAGGAGGAAGAGGAAGGGGAGAGATGGTAGCAGTTGTTGGTGAGGAGGGAGGGAAGGGATATGGAATGTAAAAGGGGAGAATAAGAATGAGGGGAAGGGAAGTAGGAAGGAGGGGGGGGCGAGACAGGATGATGGTGGGGAATGGGGGGGGGGGAGATGGGGAAGGGGTGGTGGTGGGATGTAGAGATTGTGTGGAGAGGAGGGGAGATGAAACAGCACTGGAGAGGGAAGATAGGGAGGGGGAGATAAATTTAAGTGGGGAAGGAGGAGAAGGAAGGAAGGAAGGAAGGAAGGAAGGAAGGGAATAGAACAGCAGAGGAGAGGAGTGAAGGAGGGTGGGGGAAGGGGTAAGGGGGGGCGGGAGGGGGATGTTGAGGTAATCGCTATATACCCCAACACAGCAGACCAGCAGTACACATGTGGGGACACACACACACACACACACACACACACACACACACACACACACACACACACACCGCTACTGAAGGTTTGTGATGAAGATATTGCCAAGTTTAAGAAAGCGTGTAATAGACTTCTTAAAGGCTAAATAATGTGAGCCTCTGACGCTGTTCTTAAGGCTGTACTGACCAAAGATCTTGTGTCATGGCGTCTCGTTCTGGGTCTTAGTGATGTGCTAACTACATTATGTTATTGTTCATTGAAATGTTAAATAAATAAATAAATACATAAATATCTTTGCATTCATGTTGTTGGAACACTCGTATGTGTGTGTGTGGGTGGGGGTGGGTGTATGTGAGTGTGTGTTAGTGTGTGTGTGTCTGGGGGTATAATTACCTTAATTATTTAATAATGACTCTGCAGGTGAGGATAATTAGGCTGCAGGTAAGTTTAACGAGCGTGTGTGTGTCGTAGGTAAAGACACTCACCTAATATAACGGTAGAGAGGAGACGGGCTGAGGTAGTGGTACACAGGTGTAAGTGGCCTATATATATATCACTAACCTAACCTATATCATTACAGTACAGTATTTTTTTTTAATTTAACCTGACCTAACCTCCTCTTCCTTCGCATTCTCCTCCTCCTCTTCCTCCCCATCCTCCTCTTCCTCCTCTTCCTCCTCATTCTCCTCCTCCTCCTCATTCTCCTCCTCCTCTTCCTCCCCATTCTCCTCCCCATCCTCCTCTGCCTCCTCATTCTCCTCTTCCTCCTCCTCTTCCTCCTCTTCTCCTCTTCCGCCTCATTCTCCTCCTCCTCTTCCTCCTCATTCTCCTCCTCCTCTTCCTCCCCATTCTCCTCCTCATCCTCCTCCTCCTCTTCCTCCTCTGCCTCCTCATTCTCCTCCTCCTCTTCCTCCTCATTCTCCTCCTCCTCTTCCTCCTCATTCTCCTCCTCCTCTTCCTCCTCATTCTCCTCCTCCTCTTCCTCCTCATTCTCCTCCTCCTCTTCCTCCCCATTCTCCTCCTCATCCTTGTCTTCTGCTCAAACAATCAAACAATTCTCTCCTTACTGCGCACGTGACTAATAAAAGCGCTGCCCCACTGCACTTTCCACTCAGCGCACTACAACACCGCCGAGGAGCAGGATACATAACTGCGCAGTGTAAGGACCTCTCCACAGCACATAGTGTCCTCTTTACTGCGCACTTGAGAAGAGCTTCGTTTCACTGCGCTTTCATGTCTCACTCTGTGCCCGCCCTGTGACTCCGCCGTTGGTGCTTGGTACATGATTGAGCAGTGTAAGGAACTTCCTCCACACAGTAAAGAGTCAAACAAATCCTTCCTTTTACCGCGCACTTGACCCCGGCCTAAAATCGCTGCCTCACTGCGCCGCCGCCGCCACTCCGACATACTCGGGGCTGCATACCTGCGCAGCGCGAGGGAGGCAGCGGCCCGCCAGCGTCGAAACGCGTGAGATTTATCGCACTAAGACGTGAACGGGTGCACGCTATAGGCTCTCTCAGCGTGCACCGGAAAATAACATTTATTTTTTATCTCTATTGGGATGAAAATCACTGTAAATCCACTCGACCCGAAAGCTTAAAATTAAGGGCAAGATAGTGTCAAGATGCAATTCCATAGGGTTGAAAATCTTACTCTAATCCCACTCGACCTGAAAAGTTAAAATTAGGGACAAGATAGTGTTGTGATGCATTTCCATCAGGGTGAAAATCAAGCTCTTAATTCCACTTGATTTGAAACTTTAGATTTGGGAGATATTTAGTCTTTATGGTACAGTTCCATAAGGGTGAAAACATTCCAGTCGACCTCAAAACTTAAATCTGGGGGAAGATAGTGTTGGGATGCGTTTCCCATGAGGGTGAAAATCACATTTTGAAATCCACTACACGCACTCATATCAACTTCCGCAATGTATTTCTCTTGGGGTGGAAATCGTTCGAGTCTAAACCAATAGACGGGATAACTTTTAAAATTAGGCCGAAATTTTTTTTATAAATATAGTTCCTTTGGGGTGAAAATCGCCGTTTAAAATGCACTGAACTCGCGCTCTTATTAACGTGAAGGGAAAATAGGGTTTATGGCGTAGTGACACAAGGGGGATATTTGCCGTCTTTGAAATCCTGTTGGATTCCTTATGCAAATGTAAATAGGAAATCAGCCTTTATGATATATAGCAATAGAGACCAGAACTAGTCAAAATCCACTCTGTTCTTAAACTTGATTACCGCATAGGGAAAATAACATCTATGACACGTCGCCATACGGTTGAAATTACAGCAAAGAGTTATTGAACTGGGATCACTTAATACATATACAATGGAAAAGATTCCTTACAATACATGGTTTTAGGGTTGAAAATTGCACACAATATCCTATGGAGTTAAAAGACTTATTTGACCAAAGGAATATAGTCCTTATGGTGCTATGTTAAAGTGTTTAGAATTGCTAAGATATTCCACACGAGTCGATAATTGAAAATAAAGCCTGTGAGGTAAATTGAACTATATAATGGTTACTCGTAAGGCTGAAAATTGCATCTACTAGGATAGACTTTTAATGCAGGCGGAAAATGGTCCTCAAAAGCAAAAGTTAGTAGGTCGAAAACACACACACACACACACACACACACACACACACAGAACCCGGAAATAGACCTTTTTGGAAGTCGAGATTAAAAACACGAAAAAACAACAACTTTTTAACAGAAGAAACATTACAGGTGAACAGACTCCTCCGATACATCCCGTTGTTAACAGTGAACTTATATCCAGTGTGTTAATTCAGATATAACAATAAAGGTACAGGTAAAGGTACAGGTACAGATACAGGTACAGGTACAGGTACAGGTACAGGTGCAGATACAGGTACAGGTACAGGTAAGGTACAGACGGGGGTCGGGGGGGGGGGGAGATAGAGAGATGAAGCAAGCGTTAATTATACATAAAATCATCGAATTCTCAAAAAGATCGTAAGTTCAATTTTTCCCTTAAGTTAGAATGTGTTTAGACTTTTGTTTACCTGTGACACAATTACGTGAGCACAAGATGGCGACGAAAATTACCCCGAGACTCTACCATAATTAATGTATTTGTAAACATTCTCACAATTAGGAGAAAATTTTGAACATAGGAAGTTTTAAGAATAGTGGAGAGAAGGAGGGGGGAGGGAGGGAAGTAGGGTGATGGAGGAGAGAGAGAGAGAGAGAGGGGGGGGGGGTGGATGGAGGGAGGGGGGCGTTTGGTATCCCGTTTTCTTTACATATAATTATTGTCAAAATGGAACCTGGAGCTGATGGGGGGGGGGGGTGTTAGTGAGGGGTGTTTGATATGTGTTTGTGTATGATGGTGAGGTGTTTGTGACAAGGGAGAGAGGAAGAGGAGGAGGCGAGTTGGAGAAAGGAAGGGGAGAAGAGTAGGAGATGGAGGAGAAGTAAAGGGAAAGGTGGAAGAGGAGGAGGAGGAGAAAGGATGACTAAAAGGAGGAATAGAAGTCAGGAAGAGAAAGAGAAGGAGGAGGAAGGGGGAATAATGAAGAGGGGAAAATGAAACTTTCTGGAGAATATTATCGTACGAAAGGACAGACAGACAGACAGACAGACAGACATAAAGTACAATATGAAGATAAAAGCGACAAAGACAAAAACAAACAAAAACAAAGAATAAATAAAAGTAACAGCGTAATAAAGACGGTGAATTAGTAATGATTAGCAGGAAGCAGACCGTGATTAGAAAGAATTAGCACACGACACTGAAGTAGGAGGGAGGGAGAGAAGGAGAGAAGGAGGGAATTGGATAATAGAACAAGCAGAGACAGAAAGCGGAGATAGGAAGGTAGGAGAGGAGATGGAAAGGAACACACACACACACACACACACACACACACACACACACACACATACACACAAGGCTTCACGATTTATCACACAATAATTGCTCAAGCTGTTGTCCTTCCTTCTCTGACCGTGACTGGGAGACCGTGGGAGGGCGTAGAAGGAGCGTGGGGGAGCATAGAAGGGGCCTGGGAGAGCGTGGAAGAGCATAGGAGGAGCCTGGGTGAGCGTGGAAGAGCATAGGAGGAGCCTGGGCGAGCGTGGGAGAGCATATGGGGGCCTGGGAAAGAATAGGAGGGGCCTGGGAGAGCATAGGATGGCCCTGGAAGAGCATAAGGGGCCTCGGAGAGCGTGGGAGGGCATAGGAGAGGCCTGATGTGAGCGTGGGAGAGCATAGGAGAAGCCTGGGAGAGCGTGGGAGAGCATGGTGGAAGGGTTAGAAGGGCATGGAGATCAAGACCTCTGTATTCTCAGTGGGTCATAAGTTAAAAAAAATTCCTACCATAATTGATGATATGAGAACACATTTACCTCAGTCACTTAATTAGCCTGTAACTTTCACACATCTAACTAGAATACCTGGCCTATGACGGGAGAGAGAGAGAGAGAGAGAGAGAGAGAGAGAGAGAGAGAGAGAGAGAGAGAGAAAGGGGAGTTGTGAAAGGGAGAGAGAGAGAGAGAAAGGGGAGTTGAGAGAGAGAGAGAAAGAAAGGGGAGTTGTGAGAGAGAGAGAGAGAGAGAGAGGAATAGAAAAAGAAAGGGGAGTTGGGAGAGAGAGAGAGAGAGAGAGAGAGAGAGAGAGAGTCAAATCAGAGTTGTAAGCAGGAGGTGGGACCATTGACTTAGTGGACTCCATTAAGTAATTATAACAGCGGGGGTCCAGAGGTGAATCTTGGAGGGGGGGAGGAGGAGGAAGGGGGAGAAAAGAAAGAATAGCAAAGGGAGGAGAAGGAGGATTAAGGGAAGGGGGATGTTGGAGAGGACGAAGAGGAGAGAAAATATGGGAGGAGATGAAGAGGAGGAGATGGGAACGTTGGAGGGGAAGGAAGAGGAAGAAGAATGTAGGAGAGGAAGAGGAGGAATAAGAATGTAGGAGAGGAGGAAGGGGAAGAAGAAGCTGGAGATGTAAAACCGAAAGGAGAATTGGGGATTGGAAGAGTGAGGGAAGGAGGGAGGAGAAGGAGGAGGAATGATGAAAGTGGGGTGAGTGGGGTGAGTGGGGCAATAACAAAGACACGAGAGTAAGGAGACAGGTGAAGAGGGGAGGGCAGGTGGGTGGGGGGAAGAGGAGGGCAGGTGTGGAGGGGAGGGTGGTTAGGGAAGGGGAGGAAGGGGAGAATGGAGGTTGAACATCACCCACCTAACACCACATCTGCCACCAGCCAGCCTTCACTATTAACAGGTGTTCTAGCAGGTGCCCCCCCCCCCCTCCCCCGTGTTTCCTCTGGTAACAGGTGTTCTGGCTGAGGCCACGAGTGACAGGTGACCCATGGTTTATTGCCTATTTTTTCTGACTCGAAGAACGAAATTTTAGAGCGATTAAGTAAACAAACTATTTCTTATATTTTTTAATGGTAATAATTATTATCGCCTGGATCTTCCTTGTAGCTCGATTAAATAGAATCATATATATATTTGTTTAGTTATTTAATCAATCATTTCCACTACATACCGACTTACTTGCTATTCACGCTGTCAGTCTGTTAGATTTGCTTTCGAAGATTATTGCTAATGTAGACTGTTACCTTCAACAAATGTGAAACTGATTGAGTAAGGCAAATCAGGTGATACTTTGCAAAGTTTGAGAAAGTGAGTGGAGGTATTTCCGTGCGTTCGGGGGGGGGGGGGGGGTGTGGGAGAGAGAATGGAGGGAGGAGAGAGGGGAAATGGCTCTTGGCAGGTTTTCTAAAATTACAAGTTCATCTCCATCCAGCTTAAACAAAACACAAACTGTCCATTAATCTTGCCATCACTCTCAACTACTACCGCCTCGTTAAGGTTCTCACCAAATCTTGTTATGGTAAACAGGATGTCAATTTCTCCAGCAAACAACGTGTTACCCCCAGCTGTGCTTTGAGGGAGGGATGAAAACTCTCTACTTTTAAACGATCAGTCAAACATAATGTGGTATCCAACACTCCTATCGATGCTACTGTGGTAATTGACCAGGTGAGGAAAGGCGCTGTTACGGGGGAGCAGAGTGCCATAGGGTGAGTTGTTGACACCCTGGATGTTCTGGTGAGAGAGAGAGAGAGAGAGAGAGAGAGAGAGAGAGGAGAGAGAGAGAGAGACTTTAAACACGTATAAAAGTAAATAAACAATGAAGCGAAGATAAGATAACCAAACATTAGCATAAACATGAATTGCACAGATAGTATGGTAATACGTAAGGGGTGGGGGTGGGGGGGGAGGGAGGGTAACAGATGGGAGATGAAATACGGTGGGGGAGGGGAGGGGTGATGGGTCTAGTGATGAGGAGGTGTATACATTAGTGGGTTTAATAAGTGGTAAGGGGGAGAAGGGGGGGATAGTGGTTGAGCAAGGGGAGTGGGGACAGGTCGGGCCGGTTTAGGAGGGGGGGGGGAGGATAGTTGCGTGAGGACTAGCTTCCCCCTTGACAGGTTTTTGGTGCGAGGAGGAGAAGAAAGAGAAGGTGTGATAGGAGGAAGAATGAAGGGTGTGGGAGGTGGAAGGAAAAGAAGGTGTGAGAAGAGGAGGAAGGGAAATGAGGAGATGTGGATGGAGGAGAGGAGATGAGGGGGGTGTGGGAGAAGGAGGAAGAGGATGGAAGGGGAAGAAAGTGGAGGAGGAGAGGAGTTGGGGTATGGAGTAGGGTGGGAGATTGTTGCTCTTACCTCCCGGGGTGCTGAGGGGAGGGGGGGTAACAGGGGCTATTTCTCACACACTCCTGAGGGGATGACCTGGGTACTGCAAAACACAACAGCTGGTGTCTCTTTCTGATGAAGATTTGTCTCTGTGTAGAAGCACAGTCCCTGTTTACCAACGCAGCCCATATCTCTAAGTATAGCCCATGTTTACAAGCAGAACCCATGTTTCCTATGTTTACAAGGATAGTCCATGTTTACAAGCAGAACCCATGTTTCCTCTGTTTACAAGGATAGTCCATGTTTACAAGCAGAACCCATGTTTCCTCTGTTTACAAGCAGAACCCATGTTTCCTATGTTTACAAGGATAGCCCATGTTTACAAGCATAACACCTAGTAATAAACAGAACCCATGCTTACAAGCACAACCCATTGAGATATTTCTTCTCTTTAGCAACAGAAGAACTGTGTGTATTCATTATACACTTGTTTGTTTACACATACAGGAACAACTCGTTTTCAATATGCTTCTTCTTATGTTCACAAACATCACCACATACACTTGTAATGTTATTCCCTCTATAATTACAAACACAACACTTCATTGGCTCTTAGAAATTGTTTTTTCTCATCTCTTGAAGCGTTAACACACACACACACACACACACACACACACACACACACACACACACACACACACACACACACACACACACACACACTTAAGATTGTTCGATGTCTTTATCTACCAACACGCTTCATTTATTTCCTCTTACAAGCATAACAGTTCATCCTACCTTTAAAACTTTTCCTCTTTGTTGACAAGCAGAACAACTCCGCCCGCCTGCCTCACGTTATCACCACAGGGACGTCAGACACCATTAGCATTACGAAGTACAGAGAGGATGGATGGCTCTTAGCGCTGGCAGGTTGTCCACTTAGGTCTTACTAAATGACTGGCCGTCCCTGTCCCTCCTATATCCCCCCTATCCCCTCCCTGTGCCTCCTAACCCTCTCCGTCCCTCCCTCTTCCCTTCCCCCGTCTCGGTCCTTTAAGAGAGAGAGAGAGAGAGCTGTTTAACGTTGATATGAACGGGCGTTGACCTGCACCACCACCAAGGCTGGTTGTAGAGACTGCAGGCTAGGGGAGCAGGCTCTTCATTGTGGAGGTTGGTGCAGGTTATAGGCTTAAACTGTGTGTGTGTGTGTGTGTGTGTGTGTGTGTGTGTGTGTGTGTGATGTCTAGTGTAGGTTTAGTAGTTGTGTAGATAGGTTTAGAGTCTGCGATTTAAAGGTTGTCTATAGAGAATGCAGGCTGCGAAGATTACAGGTTGTTGAAGGCTGCAGGTTGTGAAGAATACTCTTTGTTAAGGGTTGCGTTTATGAAAATGTAGGTGAGAAGGACTGTAGGTTGTGTGGACTGCAACCTGTAAATAAAACGATCATGGAGACAATAGGTTGAGGTAGATTGACGATTAAAAATATAAATACCTTGACAATGTACTTTATATAAGGAGGATCACGGGAAGAGTAGACACCCCAGCTTGGGTTACGCTTGATTACATTATGGTAAATTAGGTTAAGTTAGATTATGTAAAGTTAGGTTAGGTTAGCTTAGATTATGTTAAGTTGGGTTAGATATTTACTATAGGTTAACTCAGATTACGATAGGTTAGGTTAAATAATGTTAATTTAGGTTAGCGTTTGGGTGGTTATTCTCAAGGTCAAATAAACTTGGGGTTAATCTTCAGGTGACAAAAAATGATTTTAATATTAACATAAACACATACTTACTGTACCTAAACAACACTACGGTATACTACGGTACCATTCTTATGTCACCCGTTAGCGGAGACTTATAACATGATGTTCCCATACTGTTGACAATATGCCATCGTTCCTCTTGCCTGTATCTGCGAGAGACTGTTGGCCCTGAGGAGGAACCTGTGACGATTGAAGTCCCAGGGCCAGGTGAGGAGGAGGGGAGGGGGAAGGAGTGTGGATGACAGGAGGAGGAGGGGACGTGAGGAGGAAGAGGAAGAGGAGGAGGGGCACAGGGGAAGTGTCGATGAGAGGAGGAGGGGAGGGGGAAGGAGGAGGGGCACAGGGGGGGTGGATGAGAGGAGGAGGAAGAGGGATGTGAGGAGGAGGGGAACAGGGGGAAGTGGCGATGAGAGGAGGGGAGGGGGAAGGAGGAGGGGCACAGGGGGGTGTGGGTGAGAGTAGGAGGGGTATGGGGGGGTGGATGACAGGACACAATGGGGGGTGGATGAGAGGAGGACACAATGGGGGGGTGGATGAGAGGAGGAGGACACAATGGGGGGGTGGATGAGAGGAGGACACAATGGGGGGTGGATGAGAGGAGGACACAATGGTGGGTGGATGAGAGGAGGAGGACACAATGGGGGGGTGGATGAGAGGAGGACACAATGGGGGGTGGATGAGAGGAGGAGGACACAATGGGGGGGTGGATGAGAGGAGGAGGACACAATGGGGGGGTGGATGAGAGGAGGAGGGGATAAAATTAAATAATTTCGATGAATAAAAAAATAATATGACGTTGGTGATAAAATAATTATGATTATAACCAAATAATAATAATGACATTGAATTATAAAATATTAAGAAAAGAAGAAGAAATATTAAGGATGGAGTAATAATAGAATTGTAATAATAATTAACTACTACTACGACTACTACTATTACTTTTTTATGGCCTCCAGCCTCCCCCAATAGCCATTCCTTCGCCACTATATTATTACCTTAATATTAAATATCCTAATACATAAGTAGCTCTCCTTGCGGTGTTGAGTTAGTTGAGCCGCAGATCTATGCGGCATTCAGTGACTGTAGCCTCATAGTCAATATCTGCAACTGTTGTCGGCTTTGCTACTACTACTACTACTACTACTACTACTACTACTACTACTACTACTACTACCACCTGATAATTGTGTACACATACCTGCTCCTTACCTGCTTGACCTTGTGAGCTTGTGACCTTGACCTCTAGATGAGCTACAAAACCGTAAGACATTCCCAAGATATCTGAACACCAGCGCCAGCACGACCAATCAACAGCGCCTGGCGAATATTCACTTACTTTCCCGCCTTCGTGATGGGAAATATCTACACTATCACTGTACAATTCAATCATCACCTCCAACACGTCTTGTATGGTGGTCGTGAGGTGAGAGCTGGATAGTGATCTTCTCTACTACCTGTGTTAAGACACACACACACACACACACACACACACACACACACACACACACACACACACACACACTGGCTAATGTGCGGCGCCTAGTTGATCGTATCAAGCCCAGACCGCAGGCAATGCATCTAAGGGTATAATGCATAGGTGTGGCCAGTTCACCTGTGCCGTCCCTCATCAGGTACACAGGTGTTTCCTGGCCACCTGCAGCCTCAAAGAGGTATTGCTTGGCCACCTGTAACTTTTGACAGTTGATGTGGACCACCAAATATATGGACAGGTGTTATACAGTAAGTCACCTACAGGTGTGGACAGGTGTTTCTGATTCATGTATAGCCTTAGACAGGTGTTATCGGTCACCTGCAGTTTCACCATTGTTGTTACTGGGCTCCCCGCATCTCCGGACAGGTGTTATACCTGGATGTTTGTACAGATGTTGTGGGTCACCTGCCGCCTCAGGCCGGTGTCACTTGTCACCTCCAACACTCAAGAACAGATTACGCTAAGGCACCTACAGCCATGAATAGTTGTTGCTGGACCATCTGTAGCCTTGGACAGGTGTTACTAGGGCACCTGTAGCCTTGGACAGGTGTTACTAGGGCACCTGTAGCCTTGGACAGGTGTTACTAGACCACCTGTAGCCTTGGACAGGTGTTATTAGGGCACCTGTAGTCTTGTACAAGTGTTACTAGACCACCTGTACCCTTGGACAGGTGTTACTAGACCACCTGTAGCCTTGAACAGGTGTTACTAGACCACCTGTATCCTTGGACAAGTGTTACTAGACCACCTGTAGCCTTGTACAAGTGTTACTAGACCACCTGTACCCTTGGACAGGTGTTACTAGACCACCTGTAGCCTTGGACAGGTGTTACTAGGCCACCAGTAGCCTTGTACAAGTGTTACTAGGCCACCTGTAACCTTTAACAGGTGTTACTAGGCCTTAGTAGCCTTGGACAGGTGTTACTAGGCCTCCTTCACCCTTGACAGGTGTTACTAGGCCTCCTTCACCCTTGGACAGGTGTTAATAGGCCCCTTTCACCCTTGACAGGTGTTACTAGGCCTCCTTCACCCTTGGACAGGTGTTAATAGGCCTCCTTCACCCTTGGACAGGTGTTACTACGCCTCCTTAACCCTTGGACAGGTGTTACTAGGCCTCCTTCACCCTTGGACAGGTGTTAATAGGCCTCCTTCACTCTTGACAGGTGTTACTAGGCCTCCTTCACCCTTGACAGGTGTTAATAGGCCTCCTTCACCCTTGGACAGGTGTTACTAGGCTTTCATCAGCTTTGGACAGGTGTTACTAGGCCTCCTTCACCCTTGACAGGTGTCAATAGGCCTCCTTCACCCTTGGACAGGTGTTACTACGCCCCCTTCACCCTTGGACAGGTGTTAATAGGCCTCTTTCACCCTTGACAGGTGTTAATAGGCCTCCTTCACCCTTGGACAGGTGTTACTACGCCCCCATTAACATTGTACAGGTGTTACTAAGCCTCCGTCAACCTTGGACAGATGTTACTTGGCCTCCATAAGTCTTGGACAGGTGTTACTAGGTCACCATCAACCTTGGGCAGGTGTTACTAGGCCTTCACCCTTGACAGGTGTTACTAGGCCTCCTTCACCCTTGGACAGGTGTTAATAGGCCCCCTTCACCCTTGACAGGTGTTACTAGGCCTCCTTCACCCTTGGACAGGTGTTAATAGGCCTCCTTCACCCTTGGACAGGTGTTACTACGCCTCCTTCACCCTTGGACAGGTGTTACTAGGCCTCCTTCACCCTTGGACAGGTGTTACTACGCCTCTTTCACCCTTGAACAGGTGTTAATAGGCCTCCTTCACCCTTGACAGGTGTTAATAGGCCTCCTTCACCCTTGGACAGGTGTTAGTAGGCTTTCATCAGCTTTGGACAGGTGTTACTAGGCCTCCTTCACCCTTGACAGGTGTTAATAGGCCTCCTTCACCCTTGGACAGGTGTTACTACGCCCCCTTCACCCTTGGACAGGTGTTAATAGGCCTCTTTCACCCTTGACAGGTGTTAATAGGCCTCCTTCACCCTTGGACAGGTGTTACTAAGCCTCCGTCAACCTTGGACAGATGTTACTTGGCCTCCATAAGTCTTGGACAGGTGTTACTAGGCCACCATCACCCTTGGGCAGGTGTTACTAGGCCTTCACCCTTGGACAGGTGTTACTAGGCCTCCTTCAGCCTTGGACAGGTGTTACTAGGCCTCCTTCAGTCTTGGACAGGTGTGCCAAAGCCAGGACCGGTCTGACAACGTCCCTCAAGTCACGTCTTTAATCACCACACTTTCGCATTTTTCAGAACCTGTTCGTCGTCTCCCCCTTGTTCCCCCCACCTTGTGTGTCATCCCTTGTCCCCCCCTCCTCTTCTATAGGGGCAAAGAAGGGACACACACACACACACACACACACACACACACACACACACACACACACACACACACACACACACACACACACACACACACACACACACACATGAAAATGGTGCTCCATCCATACTAGACTTGTAAAATAAAACTCGAGACAGAAAAGTATTCAGTGTACTGTAGGTGGAAACGTGTTGCATTATAAAAGTAACATACGTCGTGCTCCCACTTCCCGTGATTACAGGTGTTAGTGTGAGAGAAACTGATGTACACAAGTGTTTCCAGGTAGATTAAACACACCAAAAGATGATGAAATGGCGTCGTCGTATGGAACTCCATTTTTTTCTTCATGTCGACCGATGGATTGTCTGTGGTAGAAAGAGTCATGGGGGAATTATCCAGTCGTCCCGTTCTTGAATTTCCCTAAGGGTAGGGGTGAGAGGGAGGGAGGGAAGTGGGGGTGAGAGGAGGGGAAGGGTGAGGAAGGGGTATTGTTTAGTACTGGAAGGGATGCACCGAGGTATTATTTTACAGTAGCTGCTGGGATGTGTAATACTCAGGTAATACTCAGGTTCACATCTCCAGGGGGACACTGTACTGGATGCTGGAGGGGGAGGGGGGAGAGAAGAGGAAGGGAGGAGAGGGGAAGGATTGCTAAAAAATTTTCAAGAAAGATGATGCGGCTTCTCGATCCAGATGATGAAGGAAGGGTGAGTTAGCTTAGCTTAACTTAGGTAAGGTTAGGTTAGATTAGCGTCGTGGCCATTATGGTAACTGGTGTGTGGTGACAGTTTAATTAAAGGGGAATGGAAGGCAAGATTGAAAGGGAAGGTTGAGGGGAAGGGGATGGGTGAGGGGGGAGGGGGGTAAGAAAGGAAGGAGGTAAATTTATGTTATGTTTCACATCAATTTTAATTAATTTTATTCCAATTTCCAATTTTATTTTTTTATAATTCATTATTATTATGATGATACTACTACTACTACTACTACTACTACTACTACTACTACTACTACTACTACTACTACTACTAATAATAATAATAATAATAAACATGATTGTTACTATTGTTATTATTATTATTATTATTATTATTATTATTATTATTATTATTACTATTATTATTATTATTATTATTATTATTATTATTATTATTATTATTATTATATTTTTTATTTTTTATTTATTTTTATTCCTGATTGGGTTTTTTGTCTACCCGACTGTTTTCCCATCTATCATTCCTTCTGTCATTTAGCCTACCCCTCCTCCTTCCCTTAAACACACACACACACACACACACACACACACACACACACACACACACACACACACACACACACACCACATAACTCCATCATGGGAAAAGTCGCTCTCATGCCACCACAAGATATCCCTGACCCCCCACTTCCTCCCCCTCTCTCTCCACTCCTTTCCTCCCCCTTCTTCCCTTCTCCTCCCACTCTCTCTTCCTCTCCTCCACTCTCCCCCGCATCTCTCCTCCTTACCTTTTCCCTCCCTCTCCTCCTCCTCCCCCCGTATCCCACCTCCGTCCCCCTACCCCCTAACCTATCCCTTCCCTTAACCTTTCCCATCTCCCTTCCTCCCCTTTCCCCTTCCCCTGTTTCCCATCCCTACCCCTCACCTGTCCCATCTTCCCTCCCCCTGTTCACCCCCCAAAAAAGTAAAACACACACACACACACACACACACACACACACACACACACACACACACACACACACACACCCTGCCTACCGATTCATCATGACCGCGACACGACGGAAACAAGTTCGTGACACGTCCCATCGGAGCTCCAGAGACAAGAACTTGATATAAACGAAATTTTGACGGCGACGGGGGAAGGGGGTGGGGGGGGGGGGTCTGGGTGGGGTTGTGGGTGAGAAATATTGGGGGTGTGGGGAGGGTGGTGGGTGGGTGGGAAGGGGGCAGGTGTGGAGGATTGGGGGAGATGAAAGGATAATGCAAGGGTGGGCGTCGAGAAGAGTGGGGGGGGGGGGTGGTAGTAGAGGATGGGGGGTTATGTGGGTAGGTTGGTGGACAGGAGGATAGCAAGTTGTGAAGGTAGGTGGGTGGGATGTGTGGAAATTGGTGGGGGGGGGGGGGGGGGGGAGACTTGTTTGGTATTTAGCTGCCCGTGGGAAAATGTTGTACAGAGAAGGACGGGCGTTGTTAGAAATAAATTTAGTCAAAAAGAAATACAGTAAGGTAAATTTATCTTATTTTTCTTGGGGCGATGTTCTCATATATGAATTTCTAACCCCCCTTCCCCCCTCGCCCCCCCCCCCCCCCCCCCAAAAAAAAAAAGAGAGAGAGAGAGAGAGAGAAAAAAAAAAAAAAAGAGAGAGAGAGAGAGAGAGAGAGAGAGAGAGAGAGCGAGAGAGAGGAAAAAAAAAGTAGAAAGGTAATTAGTCCAAAGATTTTATATATTTTTTTTTATCTCTGATCCAAAATAAAATCCCAGGAAAAGATTTACGTAAAAGTAGTTTCTCGTTTGACTTGATCCTTGGTTAGGTTAGCGTTGGATTTACTTAGGTGGCGGGTCAGTCGTCAATAATTACCGGTTAGGTGCCTAAAAGAGGGCTCAGGTTCTCAACTGGCTCAGCCATGTTAATATTGTTATTATTATCCACTCTGTATCTGTGTTTTTCTGGCTAAATAAACTGTTTCAATTCAATTCAATTCAGGTTAGTGTTAGAGTAAGTTTACACACACACACACACACACACACACACACACACACACACACACACACACACACACACACACACACACACACCACTTCCTATCTTTACTGACATCACTGAAAAATTACTCTCTCCATTTATCAGTCAATATTTCATCACCATCGGTAAAACATAAGACATTTTAAGACACTGACTCATTAACAAACATTTAAACTCGGAAAAAGTTTTGGTAACTTTCGGAAAAGATGCATTTGTGAACCATATTGCACTTGGAGCGTGGCCAACAGGTAGTATAGTGGGTGGTAGGGGTGTGGTGGTGGGTGGTAGGAGTGTGGTGGTGGTGGGTGGTGGTGGAGGATTGGTAGGGGTGTGGTAGGAGTGTGGTGGTGGTGGTAGTGTGGTGGTGGAGGGTGGTGGTGGAGGGTTGGTAGGGGTGTGGTGGTGGGTGGTAGGAGTGTGGTGGTGGGTGGTAGGGGTGTGATGGTGGTGATTGGTAGGGGTTTTGTGGTGGGTGGGTGGTAGGGGTGTGGTGGTGGTGGGTAGTAGGGTTGTGGTGGTGGTTGGTATGGGTGTGGTGGTGGTTGGTAGGGGTGTGGTGGTGGTGGGTAGTAGGGTTGAGGTGGTGGTGGTGGTTGGTAGGGGTGTGGTGGTGGGTGGTAGGAGTGGGGTGGTGGTGGAGGGTTGGTAGGGGTGTGGTGGTGGGTGGGTTGTAGGGTTGTGGTGGTGGTGGTGGTGGTGGTTGGTAGGGGTGTGGTGGTGGTGGTGGTGGGGGGTGGTAGGAGTGGTGGTGGGTGGTAGGAGTGTGGTGGTGGTGGAGGGTTGGTAGGGGTGTGATGGGGGTGATTGGTAGAGGTTTGGTGGTGGGTGGGTGGGGTGTGGTGGTGGTGGTGGGTAGTAGGGTTGTGGTGGTGGTGGTTGGTAGGGGTGTGATGGTGGTGATTGGTAGGGGTTTGGTGGTGGTGGTTGGTAGGGGTGTGGTGGTGGGTAGTAGGGTTGAGGTGGTGGTGGGTTGTAGGGTTGTGGTGGTGGTTGGTAGGGGTGTGGTGGTGGTGGGTTGTAGGGTTGTGGTGGTGTTGGGTGTTGAGGAGGAGGAGGAGACAATAACGAGGGTTAGAAGAAGAAGAAGAAGAATGATTATAGTGATAGAATAATGATTAATTTTCATTATTATTAAAAATTTGGGGGAGAATATAATGGGGTAGGTGAGGGAAGAGACATAGGGGAGGAGAAACATGGAGGAAGGAGTCATGGTGGGGAGAAGTGGGAGAGGGAAGAGAAGCGGGACGGGGGGGGGGTGGAGGGAGAGGGGGGCATGCAATAAAGATATTATCTATGGCCTCAGGTCTTGTCTTAAGGAGAGATAACACTGAATCTCTTTAAACTACCTGAAAGAGAGAGAGAGAGAGAGAGAGAGAGAGAGAGAGAGAGAGAGAGAGAGAGAGAGAGAGAGAGAGAGAGATTGGAAACTCCCCAAGATCTCTCCATTGATGAAAGACAATACACACCAAAAAAAAGAAAAAAAAAAATCAACCCATGAATGAAGTACCTAAGCGGAGGTCAATCACCACTCCAGCACGACACACACACACACACACACACACACACACACACACACACACACACACACACACACACACTTTTCCAAATTCGCGACAGGTGATCGTCCAGAGGAGGTTTGGTAATACAGGTGGGCACAGGTGATCTGCCGCCACATTCCTCGCTTCATCAAGCCAAAAAACTAGTTAGCGGTGCCCTCAAGTGACTGCTGCGTGGGTAGGTGGGTGGCTAGGTAGGCGAGTGTGGGCTTGGGTAGGAGTGGGGATGGGTTGATAGGAGCTGGATGTGTAGGTGGGTGAGGGTGATTGGATGAGCAGGTAGGAGAGCAACATGGTATAAGTGGATGAGCGTGGGTGGATAAGTGGGTGGGAGGGAAGGTAGTGGGTGGGAGTGACGGTAGGTGGGCAGGTGGGAAAGACGTGCGTGGGTGAATGAAGGTCGCAGGTGCCACAGGAAGGTCAGGGGTCACACGGCACAGAGAACACGTGTAACAGACTGCCTCTTGGGGTCAATAGTTCATGTTTGTCTTGTGTCTGACCGTGTGTGTGTGTGTGTGTGTGTTGTGTGTGTGTGTGTGTGTAATGACAGAAGCAGGGAACAGGTTGTGACAAGATATGTAAACAAGAGAACCTGTTGATATAAGCTTGTCGCCCCTCAGAAGCAAAGATCTATTGGGTCATTGCCCCCCCCCCCCTATATCATCCTTCCACCCCTCCCCTCCTCTCTTCTTAAATATCGTATTATCAGGTAAAGGTGAGAGGAATGGGGGGGGGAGATAGGGGGGTGACCTTGATTGGTTAGGTGTGGTAGATATGAGTAAGGAGGGGGAGGGGGGGGGGGAGAGTTAGTGGTTTATGGTACGACTACTACTACTACGCGTGGCCTCCAGCCTCCCCCAATAGCTACACCTTCGCCGCCATTTTATTACCTTAAAATTGAATATCCTAATACATATGTAGCTATCTTAGCTGTGTTGAGTTAGTTGAGCCGCAGATCTATGCGGCATTCGGTGACTGTTGCCTCATAGTCAATATCTGCAGTAGTTGTCGGCTTTGGGGTTTTCATGTGGTAAAATTTTCCTCATGAAGTGCTGCTCAAAATTGGATTCTCAAAAATGTTCGTAAGTGACGTTTTTCCTCGTTATTGGAGAGTTGAGGAGAGCACAAGGTCATTAAGTGTCTGTACTGTAAGAAACACGACAACCAGAACACCTTCAAAATTAGAAAGGGAGGGAGGAGGGCGGGGGAGAGGGGGGTAGGGGGGAAAGGGGGTTGGTGGAAGGCTGTGGGGGCGGGGAGGGGTGGAGAGTGAATTTGAATTTTGCTGCTTACAGCGGCTAGTTTATTGTGCACCCCATACTCATCCTGTGAGCGGTAGCGCAAAAGGATTACAGTGTGTGGTTTACAGAGGGTCAGAATAATTAACCCCCGTGGTCAGGATATTATGGCACTGAATGTTACACAGTATTTCAAATACATTATATGTTTAGTTCTATACATAAAGGGTAACTTATTCACAAGTGTGTGAGTACAAGAGTGTGAGGCAGTATGTCTGGCCGCACATTTTGTTATTCACATTTGCGTGAGAGGTATTCAAGCACATTGTGTGTTTGGTTCTATACATGGAAACTGATATAGCTACTAAGTGCAAAAAAGTGGATACACTCTTAATATGTCGGTTATCTTGCCATTAGAGATGAATTGTTGCTCCTTTTCACACACAGTGTGCTTGGACCTGTCCCTAAAAGGTTCTAATTTCACACAGTCGAGGACGTAGTTCAAGTGTGTGACCATATGTCTGGTCACACACTTTACATTTAGTCTTGTTCACATCTGCTTGAGGAACATTCTGCCAGAGGTATTTATATCCTAACCTTAGTCTAGCGGTTACCACATCTTGTAATCTAGTGATCTTGTTACTTGCTCCATATACATGTTTCACTTGATACATCTCATCATGGTAAACTATGGATCGACTAGTGCCTGTTTGCACTTGTCTGCTTTCGTCAAATTCATCAATAAGTTCTTCCCTAATTACAGTTTTAAGGGTTCTTTTTGACAGACCCAAATTGTATTCAACGGTGTCTTTGTTAGACGCGAGTTTGGCGAGGGCATCAACTCTGTCATGTTCTTTGAGGCCTATATGAGAGGGGATCCACAACAGTTTGATCTTGACAACCCGGTCAACAAGGTACGCATATTTGTGTCTGGTCTCAGAGACACAAGCGCGTGGCAACTTGAGTTGAGGGTGTCAAGGGCAAGTAGTGAGGATAGAGAGTCTGTGATGATGAGACTGTCAGTAACAGTGGTTTCAATGAATGTAATAGCTGTGAGTATGGCAGCTAATTCAGTTTGTAGAGTGGATGCCCAGTTGTTAATTCTAACTCCTTTCTCAATTGTAATACCGTCAGGTTGAGTCACAACAATAGCACTTGCAGCCCTCCCACAGGCGGTGTTGAAAGATCCATCAGTGTAGATGGTCTGTGTGATATTATCATCAGTCTGTAGAGTGTGTACAGTATGTGTTCAAGAGCTCTCACTTTGGTAGTGTGTTGGAGATGAGATAAATACTTTATATAATTAATTTTTTAGGCGGATATGTCGGCATTGTGAAATCGAAGGGAACTGTCCGCCAGGGTGGCAGGAAGCGCTGTTGTGTCTCAACTTTGTACAGGTGGTCTAGTCTAAACATCTTCATATGTGTAGCTGTAGTTTGGATCCAGTTAGACTCACCAGTCCCATGGTTCATACACTCTAGCAATTTTAAGGAACAATGTTATCAGGATCACCACGCAGAAGCCTCAGGGCTATCATGAGGTTGACTTCAATTATTCTATCTTTAACACTGGGTATACCTAGTTCTTTCCTCATATTAAGTACTTTAGTGCTCATGGGACATCCTAGGATAATTCTGAGTGCTTTATTTGGCATTTTCGCGAGCTTGTCAATGCCTTTCCTGTCACAAAGGACCAGGGCTGGTGCGTGGTAATCTATCAGAGATCTTATATAGCCTAGGTACATTGTTTTAACAATTCTAATATTAGCACCATAGTGTGGGCTGTACCCCGCTACACTTGTAAGAGGTCTCAGTCTGTCAGTACATTGGCGGGTTAGCTGTTGTATGGCAGGTAGGGTACAAGGGACGGAGACACCAAGATATTTAAAAGAAGAAACATAGTCAATAGTGTTGTTACCTATCTTGAACTTGGCGGGGCCGCGTTTGCGGTTACCAGCTTGTTTGTTAAACACCTTAGTTTTCTCAGTGGAGATAATAAGACCGAGGTTCTCACAGGCTGCATGTACATGGTTCAGGGTGGTTTACATTTCACGATGAGTTTTAGTATGTAAAGAATATCATCAGCATAGCTGATTGTGATATTGCTGGGGTTGTCTGGTATTAAATTTAATAATGCATCCATAAGAACATTGAACAAAGTGGGGCTAAGTACTCCACCTTGAGGGGTACCAAGTTGAATATCTTTAACTTCACCTTTGTAACCTTGAAACAGTGCAGCAGCCCTTCTGTTGGTTAGGTAACCACTTATCCAGAGTAACAGCCTACCTCCTATATCCATTTTGGCTAGTTCGTACAATATCAGTTGCCTATTGGCAATATCAAATGCAGCTTTTAGGTCAAGAAATGTGGTGTATCTGTGCCTTTCATCACCATGCACAGGTAGGAATGTGGTGATGCAATTATGTACACCTTTACCATGGGTGAAGCAATTTATGTTAGGAGACATGTGTTCTCTGATACTATATAAGAGTCTGCCAAGAACCATCCTCTCAAAGGTTTAACACAGGCAGCTGGTTAGTGATATGGGACGAAAAGCATCAGGCTGTCCTGGTTTCGGTATTGGTACAACAATACTGCTGGTCCATGATGTGGGTAGTTGGCCCTCGGCATGACTCATATTGTACAATACCAACAATGGATTGCCCGGCACACGCCTTAGTAGTCAAACGATGTTGTAGGTGACTCCGTCCTCTCCAGGGGAAGTAGACCTACCCTGGCGAGGGCGGCGTTAAGCTCCCATTCAGTATATGGAACATCACACTCATCGTGCTGTTTGCCCAGCATAAAGTTAATAAGATTACTTCTCTCTACAGACTTCGCATCAAGGAGTCCCCGAGTCCTAGCTGGTAACATGTCATAGCTCGACACATGAGCCCACTTTGTTATTAGCTCATTCGACTTTTGCAGAGGGTTTGGATAGGAGACATATGTCTCCCATGCATTTTGTCTGAGTTCGTTTACACGTTCCCTGGCGGCAGCAAGGGAAGCTTGATACAATTGTAACACTTGAGGTGTTCTAATTTGTTTGTAACCCTTACCCACCTTCCTGACTCTAGCCCTGAGTTTTTTCAGTTTAGGGTCATCATAGGACTGCTGTTTCCTGCTGCTCCCGTGATGCTGACCACGTTTTCTCCTTTTTCTGGTGGAGGCATTGCTGGTGAAGTATGTAATCATGGAAACTTTGGTAGTTGTGAGGGGAAGGTGGGGGCAGGGGGGAAAGGGGTTGGTGGAAGACTGTGGGGGCGGGAGGAAGGGGGCTGGGTGGCGGGTAGGGGGGTGGGGATGGAGAGGAAAGTGGGGGCGGCGGGGAAGGGGGATGGGGAGGAGGGTAGGTGAAGGGGGAGAAGGCTGGGGAGGGCTTCTGTTATCTCCCCAGTTAGAAGGTTAAACATTAAACCCCTTTAGTACGATGCCGACCCTTGATTAGTGGATTAGTCCAGGTTAAGGTATCATAGACCCCCTGAGTACGATGATTTAACTTCTTGAGTACAATGACTTTATTCCTTCCGTATGATGACTAAATCTCGAGTAAAATTGACTTACAATTATTCCCTTGATTACGATGACCTATGCCTTTGAATACGATGCGCCTTATTTCTCGAGTATGATGATAATTGTACTCAAGGGCATAGGTTTAGGTCTTCGTACTCAAGGGTTTGTTTAGGTCATCGTACTCGAGGGTTTAGGTTTAGGTCATTGTACTCAAAGGAGGTTTAGGTCATCGTACTCAAAGGTTTAGGTCATCATACAAAAGGGTTCATCTCATCGTACTCAAAGGTGTTTTAGTTTAGGTCATCGTACTCAAGGGTTTAGGTCATCGTACTCAAAGGTTTAGGTCATCATACAAAAGGGTTCATCTCATCGTACTCAAAGGTGTTTTAGTTTAGGTCTTCGTACTCAAGGGTTTAGGTCATCGTACTCAAAAGTGAAGTCTTAACGTGGCTATCTTTGACTCATCGGACCAGGGAGGAACATTAAAGACTAGAGTGAGTTACGTTTATTAGCTACTGTGGTGGTTCGGTTAACTCCCTAATTGACACGGTGTTGGTCATTTGCCTCACTATCGCTCCTGTGTCTCTATAGATTAGGATCGATTTTTTTTTGGAGTTGCTTCTATTACTGTTTTGTTGTAGTTTAGTTTAGTATTATTGTTTGGTGTCTATTGCTGGTCCCATGTGGTTAGGTTAGGTTGGGTAATGTGTGTGTGTGTGTGTGTGTGTGTGTGTGTGTGTGTGTGGTTGAGAAAACATATAAGGTTAGGTTAGGTTAGGTTAGGTTAGGTTAGGTTAGGTTAGGTTAGGTTAGATTAGGTTAGATTAGATTAGTGTATCATCAACATCATCAGGTGAAATAATCAAGGGTGTCTAATCTTCAGGTGATCCAAAAATAGTGAAGAGAGAGAGAGAGAGAGAGAGAGAGAGAGAGAGATGATCTTGACATGGGAGGAGGAGGAGGACAAGGGGGCGGGGAGGAGAGGGGACAGGGTAGTGGAAGGGGGAACAGGAGGAGGAGGGGGAGGCGTTACGGGAGGAGGGGGTAGGAGACGGGAGGACGAAATAGGGGATGGGAGGGGGGGGGGGGCAGATATAAGGAGGAGAGTGAGAGACTAGTTGATGAGGTGAGGAACTTGGGATTGTGATAATCATATAGGCCAGTATAGCGTCACCCCCACCCGAGAACTCTCTCTCTCTCTCTCTCTCTCTCTCTCCGGGTGGCGGCTGTATCTTCCTTGTGTTGCATCTTTAATATGTAGTGGGTGTGGCTAAGTGGTATTAGATGGGCGTGGTTATGATTAGATGGGCGTGTTTATGATTAGATGGGCGTGGTTATGATTAGATGGGCGTGGTTATGATTAAATGGGTGTGGTTATAATTAAATGGGCGTGGTTGTAATTAAATGGGTGTGGTTATGATTAAATTGGCGTGGTTAAGTGGTAAAATATGGGCGTGTATATGATTAGATGGTCGTTGTTATGATTAGATGGGCGTGGGTGTAATTAAATGGGTGTGGTTATGCCTAAGTGGGCGTGGTTAAATTTCTTGGTGGAAGTGGTCAAAGGGTTTGGAGGGAAGGGGGTGTGGCTGAGGGAAAGGGGAGGAGCTATATCAAGTAGTGGCGGTAGTAGTAGTGGCAGTGATAGTGGTAATGGCGGTAGTAGTGATAGTGGTAGTGGCAGTAGTAGTAGTGGCAGTGATAGTGGTAGTGGCGGTAGTAGTAGTGGCAGTGATAGTGGTAGTGGGGGTGGTAGTGATAGTGGTAGTGGCGGTAGTAGTGGTAGTGGTAGTGGTAATGGCGGCAGTAGTGGTAGTGGCGGTAGTAGTGGTAGTGGGGGTAGTAGTGGCAGTGATAGTGGTAGTGATGTTATTGTGATGGTTGGTAGTAGAGGTAAAGGTGGTAGGGGTAATTGTGGTAGGTGGTGGTAGTGGCGGTTATAATGGTAGTAGTAAGGGTGGTGGTGTTAGTGGTAGGAGTAATAGTGGTAGCGGTAGTAGTGGTGGTGACGCATACAACAGACAAGAGTTCGAAAATCGCCATTCTACCTGTGTTGATGCTTAAGTGAGACAGTTATATACATCCATTAATCATGAGTTAAGATTGATTCTTTCTCACATCTCCACTCAAAAGAGAAAAAGGATCGTAGGAACCCTTGGTGAATCCTTCTTTGTGTCGTGGCGTAAGTGAGCCAGATAATTACATCTTAACATCTTGAGTTAAGAGAAGAAAGAAAAAATATAATAATTCGCTTACGAACTTATGAGAATGTGGCCCCAAGTTTAAAGGGGCGTGGTCGCGTCCGGGTCAGTGAACCGTGGCACCTGATTGGCTCCCTCCCCCACCAACCCCCCCAAAGAACAGGATTGATGACGTCACATATGAATACAAGCAACTTGATTTTCTCTCTCTCTCTGTACCTCCCTCCCACTTCCTACCTCCCATTTCTTCCCTCCATCCTTTCCCTCCCGATCCCTTCATTTTTCCCTCTCACTTCGCCTTTCTCACCTCCTCTCTCTCTCTTTCTGTTTGTCTGTCTCTCTCCCTTCCAACCCTTCCCTCTCTCCCTTCCACCTACCCTCTCTCCCTCCACTCCTCCCTCCCTCATAAACCTACTCCACACAGTCCTTCACATTTAGCCACTCGTCCACTCCACACCCTGGTTGTTACTCGTTAATTGTTCTCTCTGTGTGACAGGTTTTTCCCTTGGTTGGGGGGGGGGGGGGCGCCGTGGGTGTGGGTGTGGTTTTGGGGGTGTGGGTGTTGAGGGTATGGGTATTGGGTGTTGGGGGTAAGCGCCGAGGGTCTGGGTGTGGGTGTTGGGGGTGTAGGTGTGGCTGTTGGGCAGGTGGTGGGGAAATTTTTGAGGTCGGGAAGCCACATTAGACTCATTAAAGCTCTTCGCGGTTCACCTATTATTTTTAAAGATAATAATAATTCTTGCAGATATAATAGGTATGGCCGCTATCCCGTCACACCCTCTCAGGTGGCCACGACTTTGCAAATAATCAAAAGATGGATTTCTATAACAAGGTTTAATATTTTTGAGAACCTTACATCGTTTATAAACTCCTATCGTGTTTTTTCTCCTTTGTTTTTATTGTCTTTTTGTCTTTTTTCATTACTTTTATTTTATTTTTTAATTATTTTTTCTTCTATTTTGTGGATTGTGGCTTTTCGGCTCCTGAAAGGGGTGGAAACTCTAGTGAGGCTCCTGAAGTGAACTGAAGGGGTAGAATCTCAAGGGAGGCTCCTGAAGGTGTGGAAACTCTAGTGAGGCTCCTGAAGTGAACTGAAGGGGTGGAAACTCTTGTGAGGCTCCTGAAGTGAACTGAAGGGGTGGAAACTCTTGTGAGGCTCCTGAAGTGAACTGAAGGGGTGGAAACTCTTGTGAGGCTCCTGAAGTGAACTGAAGGGGTGGAAACTCTTGTGAGGCTCCTGAAGTGAACTGAAGGGGTAGAATCTCAAGGGAGGCTCCTGAAGGTGTGGAAACTCTAGTGAGGCTCCTGAAGTGAACTGAAGGGGTAGAATCTCAAGGGAGGCTCCTGAAGGTGTGGAAACTCTAGTGAGGCTCCTGAAGTGAACTGAAGGAGTGGAATCTCAAGGGAGGCTCCTGAAGGTGTGGAAACTCTAGTGAGGCTCCTGAAGTGAACTGAAGGGGTGGAAACTCTTGTGAGGCTCCTGAAGTGAACTGAAGGGGTGGAAACTCTTGTGAGGCTCCTGAAGTGAACTGAAGGGGTAGAATCTCAAGGGAGGCTCCTGAAGGTGTGGAAACTCTAGTGAAGCTCCTGCAGTGAACTGAAGGAGTGGAATCTCAAGGGAGGCTCCTGAAGGTGTGGAAACTCAAGGGAGGCTCCTGAAGTAAACTGAAAGTGTGGACTCTCAAGGGAGGCTCCTAAAATAAACTGAATTGAAGTTATACAAAACGATGCTAATGTGATGAGTGGTCCTGCAGCGGCCACTTGGTCAAGGTGTGTCTGAAGAGTATAACTACCGCAACCCTCATTAGGTCAGAGAAGGTCATCCTTGAGACTCTTATAGAAGCTTCAGGGAGACTCTTATATAAGCTTCATGGAGACTTATATAAGCTTTAGGGAGTCTCTTATATAACTTCAGGGAAACTCTTATAGAAGCTTCAGGGAGACTCTTGTATAAGCTTCAGGGAGACTCTTGTATAAGCTTCAGGGAGACTCTTATATAAGCTTCAGGGAGACTTATATAAGCTTCAGGGAGGCTCTTATATAAGCTCCATGGAGACATATTAGCTTCATGGAGACATATAAATTTCAGGCAGACTTATAGAAGCTTATCAGACCAGTACCTTCATTAACTGTGTTTATTGCCCTTGTGAAGCTGTAACTCAGGAAGCTCAGACCTAGTTTTTGAGAGTGTTGCTAAGATGCTCGACACTGAACTGAAGCTCAAATACTCTCTCTCTCTCTCTCTCTCTCTCTCTCTCTCTCTCTCTCTCTCTCTCTCTCTCTCTCTCTCTCTCTCTCTCTCTCTCTCTCTCTCTCTCTCTCTCTCTCTCTCTCTCTCTCTCGTTACCAGATAAACCTGATAACGAGAACGGAGACAAAACACGAATCATTGAGAATTTGGACTTGATAGCGAAAGGCAGAGTTATAAATGGCTTCAAATTTAAAACGAATTCGATTTGCGGAGGAACTCGATTTACGGACGATGGCATAAATTATTTCAGCATTTGGAAATACAAGCATGGTAGTATTTGCAAAGAAGCGGCTTTTTTTTTTAATGTTAGGCACCAGAAGTTAATTTATGGATCACCTGATGATTAGACATTCAGCTTATTTCACCTGACGATAAGACATACCCGCAGGTAGCGTTAGGTTGGTTTATCTTCAGGTTCCTCTGGGGTGTCTAATCAGCAGGTGAAATAAGCTAGGATGTCAAATCTTCAGGTGATCCATATATATTTTGAAAAGAGAAAATTGAGACATCCCACACGACTGTCTTAGACCAGCTGGCTATAAATATGAAAGGGGAAATGAACGGAACGACGAGAGCCCAAGTTATTAAGAGGGTGATGAAGTAGAATGGGTGGTAACTACTGTACTAAGACTGGGTCTATCATCATACCTATTGACCTCTCCTCCTGCTCCTCTTTTCCTCTCATCTTCCTTATTGTTCTTCCTCTTCCTTCTTCCTTCTTTTCTATATTTCTCACCTCTCTCATCCTTCTCCTCTTCTCCTCTCATCTCTCTCTTCTTTCTTCTTCTCTTTATATTTATCTTCCTCCTCCTCCTCCTCTCATCTTCTTATTTCTTCTTCCCTTTATATTCCTCTTCTTTATTCTCCTCTCCTCTTCTTTCCTTTCTTCTTCTGTCTTCTCTTTATATTCCTCTTCCTCCTCCTCCTCTTTTCTTCACCTCTCTTCCTTCTTCCTTCCTCCTCTTTCTCATATTAAGAACATGTTTGTCATGATGCCTGTTGACCCCCCCCCCCCTTTCTACACCTCTTCCTCCTCTTTTTTTAATATCCTTCTCCATCTCCTCCCTCCCTTTCTACCCTCTCCTTCCTGCCCCACCCCCCCCCCTCTTCCCCCCTCTCCTCCTCCCCCCACCCCCGCCGGCCACGCGCTTAACCCGTCGTGCATGTGTGTGTTTTTGTTCTGAGTGTGCAGATAATGTACAGTATAGCCGGATGGGTGAACAAAAAACACCCCTAATTGACCATTACCCATCGAGTTGAATAGAGGGTCATGGTGTGTGTGTGTGTGTGTGTGTGTGTGTGTGTGTGTGTGTGTGTGTGTGTGTGTGTGTGTGTGTCGAAGTCTACTGTATATAATCAACAAACCTTAATAATTATATATATATATATATATATACCAATAACTTCAAATAAACAAGAGAGTAATTAACCCGTAATTAAACTGTAACCTGTAATTAAATTGTATCTCTCCTGTGTGGTATTTGACCTAAGTGATTAAATATATCTTAATTAGTTGTGTGCAGTTGACTCCTGTAACTACCATCATTCTTAATTAATTATCTTAATTATACTAACACCTGCCAAACGATCTTTTATTTATTTTTTACATATTGCGGGTGTTCAGAGAGAGAGAGAGAGAGAGAGAGAGAGAGAGAGAGAGAGGAGGTGGTGGTGAAGGAAGATGGGGCATTGTGTGGTCCTGTGAGACAGACAGACAGACAGACAGACAGGAGGTTCTGATCCCCTCAGCGTCAACATTCCGTCCCGCTACCCAGCCGCTGCTCTGTCTGGAAAACTGTTCTATCGTGTTTCTCGCTTTTTGGATCTACAGCTTAACCTAACCTAACCTAACGTAAATCAGCCCAACTTAACCTAACCTAAACCAGCCCAACTTAACCTAACCTAAACCAGCCCAACTTAACCTAACCTAACCCAGCCCAACTTAACCTAACCCTTCTCCTGGATGGTCAGTGAACTGTGAAGTGGAGTTACCAGGCTATTAGAGTAAGGCTGTTGGGGGGGGATAGGAGGAGGGGGAGAGGGAAAGTGGGGTTGAGGAGCAGGGAGGCTGGGGTGGAGTGGTGTGAGGTGGGTTGGGGTGGGGTGGGGTGAAGAGGGGTGGGTTGGGGTTGAGGTGGGGTGGGGTTGAGGTGGGGTGGGGTTGAGGTGGGATGGGTGGGTGGGGTGGGGTGAAGAGGGGTGGGTTGAGGTGGGTGGGGTGGGGTTGAGGTGGGTGGGGTGGGGTGAAGTGGGGTGGGGTGAGGTGGGGTGGGTTGAGGTGGGTGGCGTAAGGTGGGGTGGATTGAGGTGGATGGGGCAGTGTGAGAATGGACACATGCCCTACCTAGAGTGAAACTTGATGTTAAAATGCCACGCCCACTACCACGCCTATTGCCACGCCCACCCAACCTGTATCCTTTCCCTCCACCCTCATCGCCTACAGCCCTGCACTCATTAATCCATCCCGCCCACACACACACACACACACACACACACACACACACACACACCCATATACAGGTAGTGAGAATTAGTTAAGTAATAAGTTCATTAGGGAAGGAGGAAGATGTTAGTTAATTAAGGAATTATATAGATAGAATTAGTTATCATAATTGAGCTATTGTAATTGGTGATGTCAGTTAGTTGAGGCGGTAGTTAGTAATAGTAGTTTAATAGCGGAGAAAACTGTGTGTAATTAGTTAAGAGTTGTTAGTTTAGGTTAGGTTAGGTTGAGTGGTGTGGGTGGAGCCGATATGGTGAGGTTAGGTTAGGTTGAGTGGTGTGGGTGGAGCCGATATGGTGAGGTTAAGTTAGGTTGAGTGGTGTGGGTGGAGCCGATGTGGTGAGGTTAAGTTAGGTTGAGTGTTGTGGGTTGAGTCTTTATGGTGAGGTTAGGTTAGGTTGAGTGGTGTGGGTGGAGTCGATATGGTGAGGTTAGGTTGAGTGGTGTGGGTGGAGCCGATGTGGTGAGGTTA
The DNA here is from genome assembly GCA_958450375.1 of Homarus gammarus. Taxonomy (NCBI): domain Eukaryota; kingdom Metazoa; phylum Arthropoda; class Malacostraca; order Decapoda; family Nephropidae; genus Homarus; species Homarus gammarus. The sequence goes on along the minus strand of CAUDMG010004049.1, from coordinate 319,981 downwards.
GGTTGAGTGGTGTGGGTGGAGCCAATGTGGTGAGGTTAGGTTGAGTGGTGTGGGTGGAGCCGATGTGGTGAGGTTAGGTTAGGTTGAGTGGTGTGGGTGGAGCCGATGTGGTGAGGTTAAGTTAGGTTGAGTGGTGTGGGTGGAGCCGATATGGTGAGGTTAGGTTAGGTTGAGTGGTGTGGGTGGAGCCGATATGGTGGGGTTAAGTTAGGTTGAGTGGTGTGGGTGGAGCCGATATGGTGAGGTTAGGTTAGGTTGAGTGGTGAGGTTAAGTTAGGTTGAGTGGTGTGGGTGGAGCCGATGTGGTGAGGTTAAGTTAGGTTGAGTGGTGTTGGTGGAGCCGATGTGGTGAGGTTAAGTTAGGTTGAGTGTTGTGGGTTGAGTCTATATGGTGAGGTTAGGTTAGGTTGAGTGGTGTGGGTGGAGTCGATATGGTGAGGTTAGGTTGAGTGGTGTGGGTGGAGCCGATGTGGTGAGGTTAGGTTGAGTGGTGTGGGTGGAGCCGATGTGGTGAGGTTAAGTTAGGTTGAGTGGTGTGGGTGGAGCCGATGTGGTGAGGTTAAGTTAGGTTGAGTGTTGTGGGTTGAGTCTATATGGTGAGGTTAGGTTAGGTTGAGTGGTGTGGGTGGAGTCGATATGGTGAGGTTAGGTTGATTGTGTGGGTGGAGCCGATATGGTGAGGTTAAGTTAGGTTGAGTGGTGTGGGTGGAGCCGATATGGTGAGGTTAGGTTAGGTTGAGTGGTGTGGGTGGAGCCGATGTGGTGAGGTGTAGGGTAGAGGCAGCAGCTGGTGGTGGTGGTTCCCTTCTGTAGTGTTGTTGTTGTTGATTGTGATGGTAATAACGGGGGTTTTTTTTTTCTTTCATAGTGACCACACCCACCCGCCCGCCCCTCCTCCTACCTCTTATCACGCAGCTCTTGCATACCGCGGCAAGCATCACCAAACCTCATCCAGGCCATGCCACGCCCACCCATCGCCACACCCACCCATCACTACTCCCATCCCTTCTCTATGGTCCCCTCCCCCTCCAGCTGGTACACCCCTACTACACCCATCATCCCCCTTATTCCTTCCCTCCCTCTCTCCCTTCCTTCGTTTCACTACTCTCCTCCCTCCCCTCTGTCTTTTCCTACGTCACTCCTCGATCTCTTTCCTCTCCCCTCATTCTTTTCTCACTTTCTCATCTCTCCCTACTCCCTCTATTTTCCCTCCTAAATTAATCTATAACTCTCCCCCCCTTCCTCCCTCTTTTTTAGTTCTCTTCTCTTTCTCATCTACCCTCTCTCTTTCTCTCCTTTCCCCTATTTCCCCCTCTCTAAGTCACCCCTTCTCACCTTTCCCCTCTCTTCTCCTCTTTTTTCCTTTCTAAATCACTTTCTCGCTTTTTCCCTCCCTCTTTCTCGTTCTCTTCCTTCATTCCTCCCTCCTTCCCTCCCTCCCTCCCTCCTTCTCTTCCTCCCTCCCTCCCTCCCTCCCTCCCTCCCTCCCTCCCTCCCTCCCTCCCTCTCTCCTTCTCTTCCTTCATTCCTCCCTATCTCCCGACCTACCTACCTCCCTCCCTCTCTCCTTCTCTTCCTTCATTCCTCCCTCCCTCCCTCCCTCCCTCCCTCCCTCCCTCCCTCCCTACCTCCCCCTCCCTCCCTCCCTCCCTCCCTCCCTCTCTCCTTCTCTTCCTCCTCCCTCCTCCTCCTCCCTCCCTCCCTCCCTCTCTCCTTCTCTTCCTTCCTTCCTCCTCCCTCCCTCCCTCCCTCCCTCCCTCCCTCCCTCCCTCCCTCTCTCCTTCTCTTCCTTCATTCCTCCCTCCTTCCCTCCCTCCCTCCCTCCCTCCCTCCCTCTCTCCTTCTCTTCCTTCATTCCTCCCTCCCTCCTTCTCTTCCTTCATTCCTCCCTATCTCCCCATCTCCAACCTCATCCACACTTGTTTAGAGGTCAATAAGGGGGGTGTCGGGGGGGAGGGGAAAAGGAAGGGGAAGGAAAACAGGGTTAGAGGTGGTCAGTCAGCACACACACACACACACACACACACACACACACACACACATCAGCTTCACTAATAATTAAAGATAATGTCGAAGTTAAGTATGTAAAACACCGTCAACTAACCAGGAAGGAAATGTGAGTGAACGTTCTTCCTTCCTTCCTTCCTTCCTTCCTTCCTTCCTTCCTTCTCTTTTCATCCATTTCTTTCATCCTTCATACCTTCATTCTTTTTTTCTTTCCTTCCTTCCTTCCTTCCCCCCTATTTACAACTTTCCTCCATTCCCCCACCCCCCTCTCCTTCCTCCAGTAATTTACTAAAACAATCAATAAATTTAACTGAATAAATTAAATGAAGAGAAAAAAAAGAAGAACAATGTTTAAAACGTCAACTCATACAATATAAGAATAAATAAAACACTACTCGATGTTGATGAGTGTTTAGTGACTATGTTTAAATCTCTCTCTCTCTCCTTAGGTTAGGTTAGGTTAGGTTAGGTTAGGTTCTTGAGGTAAGGTGAACACACGCCACCCTCACCTAGGTCGGTTCAACAGTTAAGCTGAACCACACCCGCCCCTGAAGCATCACCTACTTGGCTTACACAGCAGGTGGGTGAGGGGGGGGGGGTGGCTACAGTAATGGGTGAGTGGGGAAGGTATATGGGGGAGGGGGGAGGGAGGGATGATCAGAGGTGGGTGAAGTAAGGGAGGACTGACCCCGCACTTGAAAAATGCCCATCACTTCCCCTCACGCTTACCCCTCACTTTAACCCTCCCCCTTACCCTTATTTATCCCCCCTCCATAACCTCTACCACTTATTTATCACATCCCCCTTTCCCCTCTCAATCACCATTACCCCTCCCCCCTTATGTATCCCCTTCCCCTCCCCCTTACCCTTCCCCTCCCTTCCCCCCTCCCCTCCTCCCACGCATAAGTAAAACTTAGCTCAACTTTTTTTTATACAAATGCAGATAAATGAGTATTTTGCCTTCATAAAATAAGCAACTTAGCTGTGCATGTGTACGTATATATATGTATGAGTATAGGTGTGTATGTATATATGTATGCATTGATGTATGTATGTATGTATGTATGTATGTATGTATGTATGTATATATAGTTTTCTGTGATACAAACGTTTCAATATTTAGCCACTATTCGTATTAAAGATATGTACGGTATACATATCTTTAATAATAATATAATAATAATAATAATAATAATAATAATAATAATAATAATAAGACTCTCTGTGTCAGCCAACATTTGCATACAATGAGGTGAACACAATACCTTTTGAATATACTGAAGTGAGGTGTGAACAGGTTACCGGGACAACCAAGGTGTGTTATGTGTTGATGGTGACGTTTATGGTGTAGTGATGGTGATGATGGTGCTAACGGTGGTGGTGATGTTGGTAGTGGTGGTGGTGATGATGGTACTAACGGTGGTGGTGGTGTTGGTGGTGGTGTTGGTAGTGGTGGTGTTGGTGGTGGTGGTGTTGGTGGTGGTGGTGTTGGTAGTGGTGGTGGTGTTGGTGGTGGTGGTGTTGGTGGTGGTGGTGTTGGTGGTGGTGGTGTTGGTGGTGGTGGTGTTGGTAGTGGTGGTGTTGGTGGTGGTGGTGTTGGTGGTGGTGGTGTTGGTGTTGGTAGTGGTGGTGCTGGTGGTGGTGGTGTTGGTAGTGGTGGTGTTGGTAGTGGTGGTGCTGGTGGTGGTGGTGTTGGTAGTGGTGGTGTTGGTAGTGGTGGTGCTGGTGGTGGTGGTGTTGGTAGTGGTGGTGGTGGTGGTGTTGGTAGTGGTGGTGTTGGTGGTGGTGGTGTTGGTAGTGGTGGTGTTGGTGGTGGTGGTGTTGGTGGTGTTGGTGGTGTTGGTAGTGGTAGCGGTTGAATTGATTTGAATTGAAACAGTTTATTTAGCCAGAAAAACACAGATACAGAGTGGATAATAATAACAATATTAACATGGCTGAGCCAGTTGAGAACCTGAGCTCTCTTTTAGGCACCTGATATATACTATACATTTATCTCAAGGAAGTATTATATAACATTTAGTATCACCTGGAATAGTACAATAGCATGGTGGTGGTAAGAACATCCCATAACGTTACCACGATAGTGGTGATGGTGGTGGTGGTGATGGTGGTGGTGGTGGTGGTGAGGATGGTGGTGATGGTGGTGGTGGTGAGGATGGTGGTGATGGTGGTGGTGGTGGTGAGGATGGTGGTGAGGATGGTGGTGGTGGTGGTGAGGATGGTGGTGATGGTGGTGGTGGTGGTGAGGATGGTGGTGATGGTGGTGATGGTGGTGGTGGTGGTGGTGAGGATGGTGGTGGTGGTGGTGGTGGTGTCTATGTGTTTGTGTGTTGGCCTTCCGTTCCTACCTGTAAAGTGATTTGGGTCTTAATTAGATTATACAGGTGAGCCCGGTCTGCCCTTACCTGACCTCGAAGATTGGCCCCCAGCTCAGCCCAATCTCACCTGATTAGATAAGGTAGAAAAGATTAGGTTAGGTTAGGTTAGTTACGCTATGTTGATAAGTTAGGCTCATTAAGTTTTAGTTAGGTTAGGATTATTAAAGTTAGATTAGGTTAAGTTACGTTATGTTACCTTTGGTTATTCTATGTTTGTTTGCGTTAGGTTAGGTTTAGTTAGGTTAGGTTAGGTTAGGTTAGGTTAGGTTAGGTTTGGTTTGGTTAGGTTAGATTAGGTTAGGTTAGGTTAGGTTAGGTTAGGTTTGGTTAAGTTAGGTTAAGTTAGGAAAATAATTGAGTCTAATCTTCAGGTAATTCTAAAAACTCAACCCACGTTCATTAAGATTAAGTGGAAGTGAGTCACACCTGTTAAGGGAAAACTTTATCTTACGATCTGTCTGAGAATCTGGGGTCTAAACTGGTTTGGGGGGCGGGGGGGGGGTGCAGGAGGGGAGAGTCACAGTTTTCTCTTACCGCGAAACTCGACTTACGATATATAACGGGTCAGTGTGAACGTTAAGTGCTCAGGCGACTGTCATTCACCTCCTGTTATTGATCGTTGAAGGGATGATAACTTTGAGACACTGGAGTTATCCCCAAGATGCGTGGATTATTCTCTCTCTCTCTCTCTCTCTCTCTCTCTCTCTCTCTCTCTCTCTCTCTCTCTCTCTCTCTCTCTCTCTCTCTCACACGTCCTGATCTCACAGTTGGGGTCCAGGAGAAACGAGATGATAGAAATTAATCTCTAATAAATCTGGGAATTATCAGAGAGAGAGAGAGAGAGAGAGAGAAGAGTCGGCATTCCTCCTCAACTACACTGGGGTCAACTTGGGGGTCAGACTGGGGGGTCAGAGGGGGTCGCGGGGTAATAAACTAGTCGAGGGGTTACATATGACTTGGGGGAGGGTGGGGGGGGGTGAGTGAGAGATAGAATGGAGATGCTGATAAGGCAATAAGCAGTACTCTCTCTCTCTCTCTCTCTCTCTCTCTCTCTCTCTCTCTCTCTCTCTCTCTCTCTCTCTCTCTCTCTCTCTCTCTCTCAACTAAAGTACAATAGGTTACAAGAGATACGAGAATGAAATTAAAGAAAAACAACAAGAATAAGAAGGAATGAGAGATAAACCAGGAATGATAAGAATGACTAGAGAACAAAGAAATATCAAAAGGAAAACGATGATAACGGGGGGAGAAAGACAAAACCACCAAGAGATGAAGAGAAAGAAAAAAAATAAAGAAGAGAAGTGGAATGGAAAAGATCTATAATTAATTAATGCAAATACCTTAGAGTAATAACTGAAGTGTGTGTGTGTGTGTGTGTGTGTGTGTGTGTATTCCTTTACATTATTGCCATTATTATTTTTACGTTATTATTGATTTAGCTGTTTATAATTATTATTGTTATTATTATTATTATTATTATTATTATTATTATTATTTATTTATTTATTTATTTATTTATGTGTTTTCCTGCATGTTTTATTATTTATGTCTATATAAATATTTGTTCAATGGCCAACTCTGGGTACTCGTGCATGGCCTTACTAAATACTGGCCAAGTCATGTGGGGGGAGGGACTCAGGTCAGGTCGTGTCGTGTGGGGGGGGGGACTTCTGGCCAGGTCGTATCGTGTGGGGGGGGGGGACTTCTGGCCAGGTCGTATCGTGTGGGGGGGGGGGACTTCTGGCCAGGTCGTGTCGTGTTGGGGGGGGGGGGGACTTCTGGCCAGGTCGTATGAGGACGGAGGGCTCTGATATCCTAATTATTCTCTGTGTATTAATTACTTCATTATCGATTTTTTTCATCTGTCTAGTAATTACCTTTTTTGCCTTGTTTACCTTTCATGAGTTTGTTAATTGTTATGTAGTGAAGAGGGGGATGGCGAGGAGGAGGAGGAGGAGGAGGAGGATGGCGAGGAGGAGGAGGAGGAGGATGGCGAGGAGGAGGAGGAGGAGGATGGCGAGGAGGAGGAGGTGGAGGTGGAGGAAAGAGGTTTGGTAGGGAGGGCAGGCACGGGGGGGGGGGAGGGAGAGATTGAAGGAAGGAATTAGTTGAGGGAGGAAAGGGAGGAGATGGTAAAGAGAGAAAGATGAGGAAGGGTGATGGGAAACGATGGGGGAGGAAGGAAGGGATGGAGATGGAAGACAGAGAAGGAGAATGAAGGGAGCAAAGTGAAAGTGGGTAGAGAAGGGAAAACCAGGAGAGGAGGAGGAAGAGAAGGAATGGAGAAGAGGGAAAGAGAGTAATATTTTAATTTTCTCCCTTTCCACTTTCTCTTTCTCTTCCTTTTCACCCTTTCCTTTCTCCAGCTCTTTTATCTCCCCCTCCTCCTCCTCTTCACTTCACAACTCTCCCTACCCTCCCTACCTCTTTCCCGTATGATTCTCTCCCTCCCTCTTCGTCCCCTCACCTTGTCTCTCCTTTCTCCCCTCTCTCCCTCTCCATATTTTCTTTTACCTTCCTGACCCCATATACCTTCTTACTTCCTCCACTCCTTCCATTCTCCTCCTTCCTACAACCTCTTCCTCCCTCCAACCTTCCTCTCCTCCGTCCTTCCTCTCCTCCATCTTTCTCTTCCTTCTTCAACCTTCTCCCCCCCTCCAACTTCTCTCCCCCTCCAACTTCTCTCCCCCTCCAACCTCCTCTCCCCCTCCAACTTCTCTCCCCCTCCCTCCATTCTCCTCCTCCCCCAACCTCACTTCCCTTCCAACCTTCCTCCCTCTCCATCCTCCTCCTCCCTCCAACTTCCCCACCCCCACCTCCTCCCCACCTACAGTACAGGACCTTGCGGCGGGCCCAGTGGGGGAGGGGGAGGGAAGGAGTCATGCACGGGAGGGAGAGAGAGAGAGAAGCAGCCACTAGTGGGGTGAATAACCTGTGCATGGCTCTCAGGTGAGGGGGAGGAGAAGGTAAGGGGGTGGGGGGGGGGGGGGGAGTGTAAGAGCTGAGAGGTGGTAAGATTATGTAAACGATATTGTGTGATACCTATTGAGTTATGTAATAAGACTCTCTCTCTCTCTCTCTCTCTCTCTCTCTCTCTCTCTCTCTCTCTCGTTATATAGGCCTCATGGCTATTAACTGTAGCTGACTGACTGATTGAGTGATTTGAGTGATTGATTGCATGGTTCACTGACTGAGTTATTGACTGACTATTTGACTGACTGGCTGACTCTATGCCTGATTGACTGACTGACTGACAGATTGCATGAGCTTTGAAGCTACAGATGGATATTTAGATAGATAGATAGATAGATAGATAGATAGATAGATAGAAAGATAGATAGATAGATAGATAGATAGATAGATAGATAGATAGAGACACATTAAGTGAAAGTATATGACACACATCTTACGTGTTGAGATGTTTAATGCCTGAGAGAGAGAGACAGACAGACAGACAGACAGACAGACAGACAGACACACAGACAGACAGACAGACACACAGACACACAGACAGACAGACACACAGACAGACACACAGACAGACAGACAGAAGAGTGTGTACAACAGTATGTGTGTGTGTGTGTGTTTTAGGTGATCGTCAACATATGTACAACACACACACACACACACACACACACACACACACACACACACACACACACACCGTCGTGGTTGGGTGGCCCTCTGCGGTATTCTTGGCCTCTCGCTGGTCAAGCAATTTCCGGTCATTGTGTGTAAGACGAATCAAAGGATTTTTTCGCCATATTAAAACTGTGTGTGTGTGTGTGTGTGTGTGTGTGTTAGAGGAGATGGTACAGTATTACCCCCCCTTCCCTCCCTTCTTCCCTTCCTCTTTCCTTCTCTCCCTTTCCCTCTCCCTCCTTCCCCCCCCTGTATATTTTCGTCTTTTGTATATAATTTTGGCTTTCTTATTACCTAACCTAACCTTACCTATCTAACCTAACCTAACCTAACCTAACCTAACCTAACCTTACCTAGCCTAACCTTACCTAATCTAGCCTAACCTAACCTTATCTAATCTAGCCTAACCTAACCTTATCTAACCTAACCTAACCTTACCTAATCTAACCTAACCTAACCTTATCTAACCTAGCCTAGCCTAACCTAACCTAACCTAACGGCACGAAAGGGTGAATAGGAGGAGATGAAAAGAAGTAAAAGAAAGAAAGTGAAAAGATAAAAAGAGTAAGGGAATAATTATACGAAGAAAAAGAAGAAAGAGAGAGGAAGAAAAAGAAGGAAAGGAAGAAGAAAAAATAAGAAAGGAAAGAAGAAAATGAAGAAGGATGAAAGGAAGAAGAAGAAGTAGAAGAAGAGAGGAGGAAGTGTCAACAGGGATAATGGTGGACGAAAGGGTGGGGGGGAAAATTACTGACTGGGTTTGATTGAATGGTTTTTAACGTGACCCAATATAACCTTCTGTAGTGGTGGTAGTGGTGGTGTAGTGTTATGGTGTGTGGTGATAATGTAGTGGTGTTATGGTGGTGTAGTGTTATGGTGTGTGGTGATAATGTAGTGGTGGTAGTGGTGGTGTAGTGTTATGGTGTGGTGATAATGTAGTGGTGTTGTAGAGGTAGTGTGTAATGGTACTGTAGTTGTAGTGGTGTAGTGGTGGTAGTGGTGTTATGGTGTAGTGGTGGTGTAGTGTTATGGTGTGTGGTGATAATGTAGTGGTGTTGTAGAGGTAGTGTGTAATGGTACTGTAGTTGTAGTGGTGTTATGGTGTAGTGGTGGTAGTGGTGTAGTAGTGGTATAATGGTGGTGTGTTGTCGTAGTGGTGTAGTGGTGATGTGTAATGGTTTTGTGGTGTTGGTATGTTGTAGTGGTGGTGTTGTGGTGATGGTGTATAGTAGTATTGTGGTATTGGTGTGTAGTGGTAGTGTGAAGGTGTGTAGTGGTGGGTGTAGGCAGGATGATGACCGAGGGTGTAGTAGCGAGGTACGCGGGGGTGGGTGGGGGTACAGTGCAGTGTGTGCTGGTAATAACTAGGTGTATGAAGGTTCCTGGAAGTACAAATTTGCTAGACGTTCTGTTACCAAGGCTTCTGTCAATAGCAAGAATATATAAGCCCCTATACCTCCCGTGTGTGTGTGTGTGTGTGTGTGTGTGAGATATCCGAATAGTAAGGGTCAAATAATGCCTCGTGCGGATTTCATAATGTGAATGTTTCCGACTACCCAAGTGCTTGTCCAATCGACTGACATTCCTGTAGAATAGATAGATAGATAGTTAAGTAGATAGATAACATTTATGAGGCTATGAGACCGTGTTTAAGTAATGTACAGTACAGTCACGGAAGTCGCTCTTCACCTCTGGCGGATCAGCGACCCAGTTCAAGGTCGACCCTAATGGCCACTGGTAATACAATGGTGTCTGTAGTCAAGATGTTTTAACTAATGATTTTTTTTTTTACTGGGGTGATAGAGTGTGAATGTTTATATGGTTGTGCTGTAGTCTTAGTTTATTTATTTATTTATTTATTTATTTGTGTGTTTATTTTTATTTAATTCTTTTTATATATTTGTTTTTTTTTTTGTATATCAGGGAACTATTTTTAAGGTGTCAGGATACTTTTTTGAGGGTGTCAGGGCACGTTTTTGTTATGTCGGGGGTACTTTTATCGTCTCGGGCACTTTTTTGCAATCTCAGGGCACTTTTTTGGGGGGCAGTTATAGTGGCATTATTTTGTAGTTTCAGCACCTTTAGCAATCTAATGGCTTTTTTTTTTTGTAGGTCTCAGGGAACTTTCGGCGGGCGCTGGTAACCTCCTTGGTTATGAAAGATTCGTCTGGGATTTTATTTCTTCGCTTAAAATGAAAAATAAGAGAAAGCGTGGATTATTTTTTTTTTTTTTTTTTTTTTTTTTTTTTTTTTTTTTTTTTTTTTAGGCAACCCGTTTGGGAACTCAGTCCACACAATCTTCAGGTCTAGTCTATTAACGGTACGGTCTTTGTGCCATGCCGAAGCCATTTTCGACGCCCCCCAAGCTTCGTGTCGTTGCTTTTACGAGGCTGCTCGACGCCAATCTTCCATTTCCTGTTTCACATCTTACAGTTCACAGCAAATTGGCTCACGAGATTTTGAGGTTTCGGCACCTGTCTTTGGAGGCTAGGGCGGTATGGTCTCTCTCTCTCTCTCTCTCTCTCTCTCTCTCTCTTTTTTCTTCCACCCTCCATCTTTCTCTCTCTCCCTCTCTTTCATTCTCTCTCTTTCACACTCTATTTCTCTTTCTCCCTTTTTCACTCTCTCTCTCTCTCTGTCTTTATTTATCTGTGTCTTTCTCTTGTTCGCTTCATCTCTCTCTCTCTCTCTCTCTCTCTCTCTCTCTCTCTCTCTCTCTCTCTCTCTCTCTCTCTCTCTATGCGAGAAAAAAATTTGTGGTGACGTCAGGAGAGTGGAAATGACTCGCCTCAAGTTGTAATTGACTGCCGTTTGGTGAGGTTCATTCAGTGAAGATGGTGATGATGGTGGGTGATGGTTGGTGGTGATGATGGTGAAGATGGTGATGATGAAGGTGATGGTGGTGATGATGGTGATGATGGTGGGTGATGGTTGGTGGTGATGATGGTGAAGATGGTGATGATGAGGGTGAGGGTGGTGATGATTAGGGTGATGATGGTGGTGATGACGGTAGTGATGGTGGAGGTGGTGATGAGGGTGAAGATGGTGATGATGATGGTGAGATTAAGAAGGTGATGATGAAGATAGTGGCGTTGATGGTGAACTTGGTAATCTTGAAGCACTTTGTTTCATCGATCTGGAAGTGAAGAAAAAAATAATGGTATAAAAAAAGGGACAACAAGGAGAAGAAGAAGAAGAGAAAGGGAGAAAGAAACAGCAATAATAATAATAATAATAATAATAATAATAATAATAATAATAATAATACACCACACTTGACATACGAATTCACGAGAGTATACAGAACTGTTCATCCCCTAAGATTTAAGTAATTCCTCACCAGAGACTCAGATATTCCAAGTCCAATTCAGGAAGACACACCAAGTTCCAGAGACACTCAATTCCCATTCCCACAGCGTCACGTTCTTGATGTAAAGTTTACTCCCTCAAGACGCACCACTAACCACCACTCTGGAACCACCCAACCACTCTGGAATAATCGAGCGAGATGACGAATTTAGCTGAAACTACGACACAAAATGATGATATTCACAGTGATTTGTAGTTACCTGTACTTACTTACCTTCCCCCTCCCCCCCCCTAACTACGACACAATCTTACCCCCTTCCCCCCTCCCTTTACCCTTTTACCCCCTACCACCTCCCCTTTACAAATTTTACCCCCTCTCATCCTCCCTCCCTACTGACTATTGGTAGCTGTGAGAACGTAACTATCATACTTAAACTATATTAAAAGAAAATAAATCAACATTCCTTAACGTAGTGTCTGGGTAGAACTAAAGCCATGGCACTTAGGACAGGGTAGGGTACAAGGTATAAAGTAGTATCGATTATTGCACTAAGGCTGTAGATCGCGTGCCCAGGTGTGTCCCCTCTCATTACCTGTTATGGCTAGAAACACCTTTATAACGGACCATGTGAACATTAGTTACCCCAGGTTATTTCAGGTCTGTGATTAAATATGCTAACCTAACCTAACATTGAGTGAGTGAGTGAATGAGAAAGTAAGTGTTTGTGAGTAAGTGTGTGTGAGTGAGGATTGAGTGAGTGAGTTTAACACATATAGAGCTGCCGTTGTGACTGAAAAAGAAAAAGAGAAAAAAAAATCACAGGAAATTATACCTTCGTCACCACACTGAGAAATGTTTCGTATCGTTGTGTTCCGTATTGTGGTGTTCCGTATCGTTGGGTTCCATATTGTGGTGTTCCGTATCGTCGTGTTCCGTGTCGTCGTGTTCCGTATTGTGGTGTTCCGTTTCGTCGTGTTCCGTATTGTGGTGTTCCGTTTCGTCGTGTTCCGTATTGTGGTGTTCCGTGTCGTCGTGTTCCTTATTGTAGTGTTCCGGTTGTTCTGTGTCGTCGTGTTCCGTGTATTCTCAAGAATGTGAGAAGGAATTTCTTAACTCCGTTTCCTTTCCTGTGAACTGAGAGAGAGAGAGAGAGAGAGAGAGAGAGAGTGAGAGAGAGAGATGTGCAAGGTCATGACGAAGTAATATATAAGCTGGGTAGGAGGGGAGGGATAAAGGGAAGGGGAGGTGAGGGAGGGGGTGAGAAAGAGGGGTGGGATAGAGGGAAGGGGAGGGGAGGGAGGATAGAGGGAAGGGGTGAGAAAGGGGATAGGATAGAAGGAAGGGGTGAGAAAGAGGGGTGGGATAGAAGGAAGAGGGTGGGATAGAAGAAGGGGAGGATAGCATAGATGCAGGGAGGGTGAAATAGAGGGAGGAATGTGGGAGGGAATTTGATTTACGGGACAGGGAGTTGAAGGTTTTCTCTCTTTTCCTCCTTCGTTCCTTCGTTCGTTCCTTACTTCCTTCTTTCCTTCCCCCACTTATTCCTCTTTTTCCGTTCTCCATTCCGCCTCTCCTCCTTCCCTCGCACTTCTCTTTCTACCTTCTCCTCCTACCTTCTCCTCCTCCTCCTACCTTCTTCTTCTCCCCCTTTACCTTCTCCTCCTCCAAGATGACGTGGTTTAGGACTCATCAAACCCAAACCCTGAACCCGAGCTTGAACTATGAATCTGAACCTGAACCTGAACCCAGAACATAAACCTTGAACCCTGAACCTGAACCCTGAACCCGAACCCTGAATCTGAACTCTGAACCCGAACCCCGAATCTGAACCCTACACACGAACCCCGAACCCGAAATAAGCAAATTACAAATAAATCAACAATAAACTAACTAAAAAAAAATAAATAAATAAAATCACACACACAAAAAAATCACCAATAAGAAAAACCAGGAATAATGAAGAATAAATAAATAAATAAATAAATAAATAAATAAATAAATAAGAAGAAAATCAGTCTAATTGAAATCACTAATCCGGACAAAAAAGTTTATATACAGGAGACCGCACCTTGTTGGACCGTCCCTGAGCAGTTTATACGAGTCTTTTTATTTGTTTATCTCTTGCAGTTTAAAGAGAATAGTGATTGATTTTATTAACTCTGGGATTTTTAACATAACTTACGTGGTGTGGTATTGGTGGGGGGGGGGGGGGGTCAGGGTAGGAAGGGGGGGGGTAGGGATGAGGGGTGGGGGAGAGATGCTAGATACGGAGAAGGGGTAGGATGGGAGGGAGGGGGTGGGGGAAGAGAGAAGGGTAGATAGGGAGAGGGGATAGGGGGGTGGAAGGAGGGTAGGTAGATTGGAAGAAGGGGGGGGGGGTAGGAGAGAAAGAGAGGGGAGGGATGTGGGAGAGATGAGAGTATGAAGGATGGGGAAGGAGGAAGAGGGTAGGAGGGGAGAGGAGAGGAATTGAAGGAAGGATGTTGGGAGAGAGGAGGGTAAGAGGTGATTGGGAAGGAGGAGAGATGGGGAGATAGAAAGAAGAAGAAGGGAGGGAGGCAAAGGAAAGAGGGAGAAGAGTATGGATACATGAAGAAACAAGGAAGAGAAAGTAGAAGAGAAATAGAGGAGGAGTGTGTGGGAATGATGCGAGAAAAACTGATCTGACGGTGAAGATCCTCCGATAACACTGTAAGAGGGAGTTATGATGAGGACGAGGGGGATTAACTGGGTGCAGGGAGAAGGAGGAGAGGGAGGAGGTAGAAGAAGAGATGTGGTGGTGTGTGTGGGTGGATAGGGAAGAAGGATAGAGGAGGATAGTGTGTGGATTGGTAGGGAAGAATAGGTAGTGTGTGGATGGATAGGAAAGAGGGTGGATGGAGGTGATGTGTGGGGGAGGTTGAATTTTACCGCGAGCAGCTAGTTTATTGTGTACCTCCATAGGCTACTTATCCTATAGAGGTCACAAAGGGTCGGGTTATTATGATGGCATTGAGTCTTAGAGAATTCCCAGTACATTGTTTGTTTAGTTTTGTACCTGGGAGTTGACTTAGCTACAAAAAAATGGATACAGTCTAAATATACCACCACCACTATTTTTTGTTGTATGTGTTTTTTTCAATATGGCCTCCAGCCTCCCCCAATAGCCACACCTTCGCCACCATTTTACTCCCTTAATATTAAATATCCTAATACATAAGTAGCTCTCCTAGCTGTGTTGAGTTAGTTGAGCCGCAGATCTATGCTGCATTCAGTGACTGTTGCCTCACTGTCAATATCTGCAACTGTTGTCGGCTTTGGGGCCGATGCTTTCGTTCCCCTGAGACAGAGCAAAGCCGACCGAAGGAGAGAGAAGAACAGTCGACATCTCATCCAGGCTGTAACATAACTTCTGGGCTGCTGCTTCTGTTCGGAGATCACCTCCGCGAGTCTGGCGTAGAAGCATCTTGCACTTGGTTCCATCCCACCAGAGGTTGTGAACACCAGAGGAGTGAAGCTGCCTTGATCAACGTTCTGAATTCTCTCTCCGTATGCTCTTATCTTGTCGTTCTCGTTCCTACTACTACTTTTTTTTTACAATAACGTGGCCTCCAGCCTACTACTACTACCACTACTACTTTTTTTTTTACTTTTTTATCGTGGCCTCCAGCTACTACTACTACTACTACTACTACTACTACTACTACTACTACTACTACTACTACTACTAC
Organism: Homarus gammarus; assembly: GCA_958450375.1. Classification (NCBI taxonomy): domain Eukaryota; kingdom Metazoa; phylum Arthropoda; class Malacostraca; order Decapoda; family Nephropidae; genus Homarus; species Homarus gammarus. The sequence goes on along the minus strand of CAUDMG010004049.1, from coordinate 304,931 downwards.
TACTTTTTTTTTTTTTTTTTTAAACGTGGCCTCCAGCCTCCCCCAATAGCCACACCTTCGCCACCATTTATTTACCTTAATATTAAATATCCTAATACATAAGAAGCTATCCTATCTGTGTTAAATTAGTTGAGCCGCAGATCCATGCGGCATTCAGTGACTGTAGCCTCATAGTCAATATCACCACTACCATCACCACCACCATCATCATTAGCCACACCTACCCTACATTACATCAGTATCTTAACAAAATCTGGCAGGCATAATGAACCCCACCAGCTCACGAAGATGCCGTGTTTTTGTCTCTTAAAATCCTCAACTAAGTCCTTCCTCCTGATGGAGTGATATGGCCGTGTCTCTGCAGGACCAAGCGGCGGCGAGCACTGATAACGCTCTTCTCCCCTGACCCTTCAAGAACAGGTGTGTGTGTGTGTGTGTGTGTGAAAACCAAGAAAATTTTTATCAGATAAGTAATTAGTTATGGTTTCGTATTGCCTGCTCTCTCTCTCTCTCTCTCTCTCTCTCTCTCTCTCTCTCTCTCTCTCTCTCTCTCTCTCTCTCTCCTCTCTCTCTCTCTCTCTCTCTCTCTCGTTCATAGGCTTGTGGTGATTTCTCTCAGTGTCTCTCCCTTTCTAGTTTCTCCTCCACTAATCACACTTTTTTACTATTGAATATAAACACCACCCTAGGAGCCTACGCTTATGGTGTGTGCATTAGTTTGTATTTTTCACGTACCCTACTTACTGTTTACCTGTGTTTGTATGCCTCTACACTCTATCTCTATTGTTTGTATGCCTGCACTACCTATGTTCATTGTTTGTATGCCTGTACTGTGTGATGTACAGTATGTCAAAAAATCATCTGCCAGGATTGGTCAGATGACTTCTCAAATGCTGCGTGATGTCCCGGGAGGGTTGGTATGCGTAATGACACCGAAAAACATACACACTGCATCACTAATGTTAAACTATACAGGGGCAGGAACGTGTATGTCCCAATATCTATCATCCGTTGTGTCATAATGTTTCATATAGTGTGTGGACCGATATTTTTTTTGAGATACTCTACATTGTTTGTATACTTGCGCCATTTGTTTACATTGTGTACCTGCACCATCTGTTTACATTTTATACCTGCGCCATCTGTCTATATTGTATACCTGCACCACCTGTCTCTATTGTATACCTGCACCACTGTCTACATGGTATACCTGCACCACTGTCTACATGGTTAAAGCATCTTAATTTGCACTCCCTCGAGAGACGAAGAGTGAGGGGCGATATGATACAGGTGTATAAATGGAAGTCAGGACTGAATAAAGGTGACATTACAAAGGTACTCAAGCTATCCAACCAGAAGCGAACGCGTAAAAATGGTTTTAAATTAGACAAATTTAGATTTAGGCGCGAAATAGGTAAACACTGGTTTGGAAACAGAGTAGTGGACGAGTGGAACAAGTTACCAAATATCATCATTAACTCGAATACGCTGGATAGCTTCAAACATACAGGTAGGGTGGATGCTTATATGAGCAATAGGGGTTGTGTGTAAATGGGACTGCCCAGTTTGGGCCAAGCGTCCCGCTGCAGTTTCCTCTATTCGTATGTTCTTATGGTATGCCTGTACTGTCTATAGGGTATGCCTGCACTGTCTATAGGGTATGCCTGCACTGTCTACGTATATACTGGATCAAAACAAGAAGTAAGATTCGTGTGCAGAACACATCTCCAGCACGAGCCTTCATCAGCGTCTGGCATGTATCTTGTAAGTTAACACAGATGGAAACTTTCAACAAACACATCATCGTTTCCTTTCTCCCAGCACTGAGGAAGTTGTAGGGGGTGCGGCATAGGTACAGATTCTTCCTGGTAATGCTTGCTGCCCCCCCCCCCCCTCCCACACACACACCTCCGGGAATAGCATCTCAATTTGTTATTGTTTACTTTACCGGTGCGGCTGCGTACATGAAGTGGCGAGCAGCGGGGGCGATCTTCCTCTTGGCGAGCAGCTGGGCGATCTTGATGGGATGTTTTGGCAGATTTCTCTTATTTTTTTCTTATTATTTAATTTGAAGTTGTTGGATGAACTTTGTTGGTTCGTGATTCACTACTTATACAACTTGCAATCAGAGACATTGCATCTTAACATGTGGCTTGGGTATTGTTGCTTGAGGTTGTTAATATTCACAACACAGTTTTCCTGGTACGTGGTTTGTGTTGTTGGTTGTCTTATATATTGAAGGTAGATACTCTTTACCTATACCAACACCTGTATGACACATCTGGCCATGTAGGGGGTACCACACCTCGCTCGGCTCTCTAATATACAGTTGCGTCTTAGTGAACCGAAAATTGATTTTGTCTGGAAGTAAAAGGCAGCTGTTCCTCGTGACGTCACTAGTGTTTTGTGTCTATTGATCAGTGGTCATTCTGCATTACAGCTGTGTTCTTCGTGACGTCACCAGTGTCTTATTTCTCTATTGGTCAGTGGCCAGCCTGCATCATAGCTGTTCCTCGTGACGTCACCTCATTCGTGTACTTATTGAACAGTGGCTGATATACGTCTCCGAGACATGCGTGAAAACAACATTACAGCGGCCAGTCACGAAGGCCATAGTGTTACTGGTTTGGGTAAGTCACAAACATTAATATGACCTCATAACACGATTTAAACACTCAAATATATTTTATTATTATTTTTATTATTATTATTATTATTATTATTATTATTATTATTATTATCTTTATTATTATTATTATTATTATTATTATTATTATTATTATTATTATTATTACCATATACTCTACAGTATATAATGTCCTGCGGTTTATGGATATTAGGAGGTAATGTTAGGTTAAGTTAGGTTGCGTTAAATAAGTTATTAAGTCAAATTTAACAACTCCCTGGCTATTTGACCTTAACTACATTCAACCGCAATTAACTTAAGGAAGAGTGGGTTAATCTAGGTTAAGTTATGTTAAGGGTTAGGTTACACCAAGTTAAGTTAGGTTAGGTTACGATTGGTTAATTAGGTTACGTTTGGTTTAGTTAGGTTAGGTTAAGTTATGTTAGGCTTGGTTTGGTTTAGGTTAGTTTCGGTTTAATTAGGTCAGGTTTGATTTATTAAGGTTAGGCTTGGTTTAGTTAGGTTAGTTTAGGTTAATTAGGTTAGGTTTGGTTTAATTAGGTTAGGTTAGGTTAGGCTTGGTTAAATTAGGTTAGGCTTGGTTTAATTTATGTTAGGTTTTGATTTAGTAATGTTAGGCTTGGTTTAGTTAGGTTAGTTTAGGTTAAGTTAGATTAGTTTTTGGTTTAGTTAGGTAATGTTTGATTTAGTTTGGTTATGATGGAATTTGACATTTGTTTCTGTGCACAAACCAGTTAGTATTGTAGTAAAAAGTGTTACCGATAATTATTATTTCTGTCGCAGTTATCCACAAAATGTCATGATATTATATATTTTCCCTATAAAGACCAGGATAAAGTTCGCGCGCGCGCGTGTGTGTGTGTGTGTGTGTGTGTGTGTGTGTGTGTGTGTGTGTGTGTGTGTGTGTGTGTTTGTATGTGTGTGTATGTGCGCCTGTGTGTGTGTGTGTGTGTGTGTTGTGTTGTGTGTGTGTATGTGCGCCTGCGTGTGTGTGTGTGTGTGTGTGTGTGTGTGTGTGTGTGTGTGTGTGTGTGTGTGTGTGTGTATGTGCGCCTGTGTGTATGTGCGCCTGTGTGTGTGTGTGTGTTTGTATGTGTGTGTGTATGTGCGCCTGTGTGTGTGTGTGTGTGTGTGTGTGTGTGCGCCTGTGTGTGTGTGTGTGTGTTTGTGGCACGTGTGACCTCCGCCCTACCAGAGCCGCCTCCACATCTCCACACCATCCCGTCCTTCACACAACCGTTCTAGGAAGCAGTGACCAGTGAGAGGAAATACTTCTCCTCAGTTGATCAGTTGGCGTGTGGGTGTGGTAGAGGTGGTGTGGGTGTGGTAGAGGTGGTGTGGGTGTGATAGAGGTGGTGTGGGTGTGGTAGAGGTGCTGTGGGTGTGGTAGAGGTGGTGGTGGGTGTGATAGTGCTGGTTGTGGTGGTAATGGTGGTAGTTGGTTTGGTGGTAGTTGGTGTGGTGGTTGTGATTGTGATAGCCGTAGTGTGTTTTATTTTTCAAAGTGTTACACAAAGATTGTTTTGCGTTCTCAAGAGAGGGAGAGATTGATATCATCTTTGTGTGTGTGTGTGTGTGTGTGTGTGTGTGTGTGTGTGTGTTTTCGCGCCCGATTTAGCACACACAGGGAGAGTATATACGAGCTCTAGAGGGAGACAGTTGGAGGGTAACTGAGACACTTTGGCACTAATGAGACAATGTGGCACTCATGAGAGAATCTGTGGCACGTGTGAGATAATTTGGCACAACAGAAATGGATAAGTTTAACACCATTAGGAAACTCTGGCGTAATGAAAACTATGATACAATTGGCCACTACGAGACTCATGCAAATAGACACTGTTAGGCAGAATTTGGCAGTCTAAAATGAGACAGTGCACAGTGCCATTTTGACCACGAGGGAGGGAGGGAGGTGTGAGTGCCAGGGCGCATGTGGGGGGGGGGGAGGGGTAGAGAAGAGAAGTAGGGAGGAGAAAACTGTTTGTGTATGGAATGACTTACGAGGTATGTGTGTGTGTGTGTGTGTGTGTGAAGAAGGGAACTAGAATATTTTAAAGGATAGGGGGGGGGGTGTATACCTCAAAGGAATAGTGAAGGAGGAGAGAAGGAGGGGGGTGTAGGATCATGAAAGTGAGGGAGGGAGGGAGGGGATGGGAAGGAGGGAGACAGATCTGCTAGTTAAGTGCAAGGAGGGAGGGAGGGAGGGGGAGGGTAGCTAGCTAGTGTGGGGGCTGCCAGAAGTATTTTAGTGAGGGTGCAGCTGTTTACTAGTCACACACACACA
>CAUDMG010004049.1:275000-295000 GCA_958450375.1 Homarus gammarus | reverse complement strand
GAGAGAGAGAGAGAGAGAGAGAGAGAGAAACAGGTCTGGAACGAACTCATCGACCCGGGCTCATCTGGCAACACACTTCATTAAAACAAAAATGACTCAATAAGTTTCCAAGGAGATTTAGTAAGTAAGGTGAGGAAACCCCCTCCCCCAGCCGCCCCGCCCCTCCGCTCACCCCCCCCTCCTCCCCCCTCACCCCGCCCCTCCTCCCCCCTCACCCTGCCCCTCCTCCCCCCCACTCCTGCCACACTCACTGAACTGTGTAGGAAATTATTATTGACTCACATCATACGTTGAACAAGTGAGAGTACAGATACAGGTAATGCAGGTAGATATACAGGTACAGGTAGGAATACAGGTACAGGTAGGAATACAGGTACAGGTAGGAATACAGGTACAGGTAGGAATACAGGTACAGGTAGGAATACAGGTACAGGTAGAAATTCAGGTACAGGTAGGAATACAGGTACAGGTAGAAATACAGGTACAGGTAGGAATACAGGTACAGGTAGGAATACAGGTACAGGTAGGAATACAGGTACAGGTAGGAATACAGGTACAGGTAGGAATACAGGTACAGGTAGATATACGGGTACAGGTAGAAATACAGGTACAGGTAGAAATACAGGTACAGGTAGAAATACAGGTACAGGTAGAAATGCAGGTACAGGTAGGAATACAGGTACAGGTAGGAATACAGGTACAGGTAGGAATACACGTTAAGGTAGGAATACAGGTACAGGTAGAAATACAGGTACAGGTAGGAATACACGTTAAGGTAGGAATACAGGTACAGGTAGGAATACACGTTAAGGTAGGAATACAGGTACAGGTAGGAATACAGGTACAGGTAGGAATACAGGTACAGGTAGGAATACAGGTACAGGTAGGAATACAGGTACAGGTAGAAATACAGGTACAGGTAGGAATACACGTTAAGGTAGGAATACAGGTACAGGTAGGAATACACGTTAAGGTAGGAATACAGGTACAGGTAGGAATACAGGTACAGGTAGGAATACAGGTACAGGTAGGAATACAGGTACAGGTAGGAATACAGGTTAAGGTAGGAATACAGGTACAGGTAGAACTGCAGGTACAGGTAGGAATACAGGTACAGGTAGGAATACAGGTTAAGGTAGGAATACAGGTACAGGTAGAACTGCAGGTACAGGTAGGAATACAGGTACAGGTAGGAATACAGGTTAAGGTAGGAATACAGGTACAGGTTCATATACAGGTAAAATTACGGGTGAAGATACTAAGGTAAATACTGATACAAGTCCAGTTACAGGTACAGGTACAGGTATTGTATAATAATTTCGCAACACGATAACACCTGTACGACAGACGCCAGTGGATTAGAAATTACAAACAAAGAGGTGGCAGTTCTGTGTGTGTGTGTGTGTGTGTGTGTTCATGATATTAAGCCAAATAATGGGTTTCAGGTCTTGAACATTAACACGCATACCTGCCGTGTGAGTTAAAAATACCACCGAGTCACCTGGTTATTAACCTAACCTTACCAAACCAACCGAACCGTAACCTAACCTAACTAAACCTAACCTAACCTAACTAACCTAACCTAACCTAACCCAACCCACCAATGTATAGATTATTTCGGTATGTGAGGATGGTGGCGGCCGTCACTACAGGCACAGTTACATCTTGTTATTCATTCCCAGAACACCGAGTGTACAGTATTTATCCTCAAGGTCTTTCAGTAAACATAGTGGCCAGGTGAGGTGGGGTAAGGAGATGAGGGAGTAAGAATAAGAGGATGAGAGAAGGAAGATAAGGGGAGTGGAGCAGGGAGGGAGTGGGATGAGAGAAGGAAGATAAGGGGAGTGGAGCAGGGAGGGAGTGGGATGAGAGAAGGAAGATAAGGGGGGTGGAGCAGGGAGGGAGAGGGATGAGAGAAGGAAGATAAGGGGAGTGGAGCAGGGAGGGAGAGGGATGAGAGAAGGAAGATAAGGGGAGTGGAGCAGGGAGGGAGTGGGATGAGAGAAGGAAGATAAGGGGGTGGAGCAGGGAGGGAGTGGGATGAGAGAAGGAAGATAAGGGGGGTGGAGCAGGGAAGGAGTGGGATGAGAGAAGGAAGATAAGGGGAGTGGAGCAGGGAGGGAGTGGGATGAGAGAAGGAAGATAAGGGGGGTGGAGCAGGGAAGGAGTGGGATGAGAGAAGGAAGATAAGGGGAGTGGAGCAGGGAGGGAGTGGGATGAGAGAAGGAAGATAAGGGGAGTGGAGCAGGGAGGGAGTGGGATGAGAGAAGGAAGATAAGTGGTGTGAAGCAGGGAGGGAGTGGGATGAGAGAAGGAAGATAAGGGGGGTGGAGCAGGGAGGGAGTGGGACGAGAGAAGGAAGATAAGGGGGGTGAAGCAGGAAGGGAGAGGGATGAGAGAAGGAAGATAAGTGGTGTGAAGCAGGGAGGGAGTGGGATGAGAGAAGGAAGATAAGGGGAGTGGAGCAGGGAGGGAGTGGGATGAGAGAAGGAAGATAAGTGGTGTGAAGCAGGGAGGGAGTGGGATGAGAGAAGGAAGATAAGGGGTGTGGAGCAGGGAGGGAGTGGGATGAGAGAAGGAAGATAAGGGGGGTGAAGCAGGGAGGGAGTGGGATGAGAGAAGGAAGATAAGGGGGGTGAAGCAGGGAGGGAGTGGGATGAGAGAAGGAAGATAAGGGGAGTGGAGCAGGGAGGGAGTGGGATGAGAGAAGGAAGATAAGGGGGGTGAAGCAGGGAGGGAGTGGGATGAGAGAAGGAAGATAAGGGGGGTGAAGCAGGGAGGGAGTGGGATGAGAGAAGGAAGATAAGGGGAGTGGAGCAGGGAGGGAGTGGGATGAGAGAAGGAAGATAAGGGGGGTGAAGCAGGGAGGGAGTGGGATGAGAGAAGGAAGATAAGGGGAGTGGAGCAGGGAGGGAGTGGGATGAGAGAAGGAAGATAAGTGGTGTGAAGCAGGGAGGGAGTGGGATGAGAGAAGGAAGATAAGGGGGTGGAGCAGGGAGGGAGTGGGATGAGAGAAGGAAGATAAGGGGGGTGAAGCAGGAAGGGAGTGGGATGAGAGAAGGAAGATAAGGGGAGTGGAGCAGGGAGGGAGTGGGATGAGAGAAGGAAGATAAGGGGGGTGGAGCAGGGAGGGAGTGGGATGAGAGAAGGAAGATAAGTGGTGTGAAGCAGGGAAGGAGAGGGATGAGAGAAGGAAGATAAGGGGGGTGGAGCAGGGAGGGAGTGGGATGAGAGAAGGAAGATAAGGGGGGTGAAGCAGGGAGGGAGTGGGATGAGAGAAGGAAGATAAGGGGGGTGGAGCAGGGAGGGAGAGGGATGAGAGAAGGAAGATAAGTGGTGTGAAGCAGGGAGGGAGTGGGATGAGAGAAGGAAGATAAGGGGGGTGGAGCAGGGAGGGAGAGGGATGAGAGAAGGAAGATAAGGGGGGTGGAGCAGGGAGGGAGTGGGATGAGAGAAGGAAGATAAGGGGGGTGAAGCAGGAAGGGAGTGGGATGAGAGAAGGAAGATAAGGGGAGTGAAGCAGGGAAGGAGAGGGATGAGAAAGGAATATAAAAGTGGGATGAGAGGGGAAGCGTGAGAACACCATAAACAAAGATATCTAACATTAGTAGATATGTTCAGCCCTCCTCCTACCTCCCCCCCCCCCCCTATTACCACTATCTATACACCTCTTCAATTTCCAAACCATTTACCCCTTTCATCTTCTAATCTTCTTTCACTCCCTTCCTTCTTACTCTACCGGCAAAAAATAAATAAATAAATAAATAAATAAATCCCGCCTCTTATCACATCTCAGTGATAAGAGACGAGGACTACGGGATTGGATGTTGAATGTAGATGAGAAATAGAGAATAATTGGTGTGTCCAAATGTGGTGTCACGTTAGGTTTTGGTTAGGGTAGGGTAGTATAGGGTAGGGTAGGGTAGGGTAGGATAGGGTAGGGTAGGATAGGGTAGGGTAGGGTAGGATAGGGTAGGGTAGGGTAGGGTAGGGTAGGGTAGGGTAGGCCTTTAACATGGTCGTGACACTGAATTTATTGAGTCATAACCTATGTATACTGGCTCTATCTTTTTCACTATCTTTGTTATCTCTCTCTCTCTCTCTCTCTCTCTCTCTCTCTCTCTCTCTCTCTCTCTCTCTCTCTCTCTCTCTCTCTCTCTCCGTCACCTTGTCCTTCTCCCTTCCTTCAGCCTCCCGTCACCTTCTTTCTCCTCTTCATTTTCTTCCCTTCCTCCTTCTCACGATACCCTTCCCCGTCTCCCTCCCCCTTCCTTCTCTCTCCCTCCTGCTACCTCCCTCTCCGTCTTCCTCATTCTCCCTCTCTTACCCACCTACCTTCACTCTTCCTCACCCTCCCTCCCCCCTCCCTTTCTCACCCTTTCCCTCTTCGTCACCTTCCCTCCCTCCCTCTCTGACGCACATACCTTCCCTCCCTCCGCCTCTGACGCACATACCTTGCCTCCCTCCCTCTCTGACGCACATACCTTCCCGCCCTCCCTCTCTGACGCACATACCTTCCCGCCCTCCCTCTCTGACGCACATACCTTCCCTCCCTCCCTCTCTGACGCACATACCTTCCCTCCCTCCCTCTCTGACGCACATACCTTCCCGCCCTCTTTGAAGCACCTACCTTCCCTCACCAACCCTCCCACTCACCCACCCTCCCTCTCACCCACCCTCCCTCTCACCCACCCTCCCTCTCACCCACCCTCCCTCTCACCCACCCTCCCTCCCTCTCACCCACCCTCCCTCTCACCCACCCACCCTCCCACTCACCCACCCTCCCTCTCACCCACCCTCCCTCTCACCCACCCACCCTCTCACCCACCCTCCCTCTCCCCACCTCCCTCTCACCCACCCACCCTCCACTCACCCACCCTCCCTCTCACCACCCTCCCTCCACCCACCCACCCTCCCTCTCACCACCCTCCTCTCACCCACCACCCTCTCACCCCCACCCTCTCACCACCCACCCACCGTCTCACCCACCCTCCCTCACCCACCCCCCTCCCTCTCACCCACCCCCTCCCTCTCACCCACCCCCCTCTCACCCCCACCCTCCCACTCACCCACCCTCCCCTCTCACCCACCCACCCTCTCACCACCCACCCTCTCCTCACCCACCCTCCCTCTCACCCACCCACCCTCTCACCCACCCTCCCTCTCACCCACCCTCCCTCTCACCCACCCACCCTCCCACTCACCCACCCTCCCTCTCACCCACCCTCCCTCTCACCCACCCTCCCTCTCACCCACCCTCTCACTCACCCACCCTCCCTCTCACCCACCCTCCCTCTCACCCACCCACCCTCTCACTCACCCACCCTCTCTCCTTCAAGCACATATACCCCGACAGTATTTCCCAACCACCGACAAAAAACAGAATTGCTTAGTAAAATAATCCCGCTTGTCATCACATTAACCTAAAATTATGCCAAATAATTTAAATGTCGTGAGAAAGCGGGGAACAAGGGAGCGCCGACCCCATCAATTACTGCCCCATCCCCCTCCCCCCCTACCCTCCCCCATCCCCCTACCCTCCCCCATCCCCCTCACCCCCTCACACTCCCCCATCCCCCTCCCCCCCCCTACCCTCCCCCACCCCCCGATGTTTATATTTTGTTTTACCCTTCATCATTCAATCTCTCTCTCTCTCTCTCTCTCTCTCTCTCTCTCTCTCTCATGACGTAGATCAAAGGGTGGAGAGAAACACTAACGGAGAAAGAGAATGAAAGTAAATGATGAGAGGCCAAGTATAAACAGTGACAAGAAAATAAAATGAAAAGAGGGAGAAGAATGAGGGAGATTAAAGAGAGGAAGGAGGAGGAAGAGAACGGGAGAGTGATGTCAAGGAAAGGTTTAAGACAACCTAATCTAATTTAACCTAACCTGCTCTAACCTAACGTAACCTAAGGTGACACCAACCTAACCTAACCTAACCTAACCTAACCTAACCTAACCTGCTCTAACCTAACGTAACCTAAGGTGACACCAACCTAACCTAACCTAACCTAACCTAACCTGCTCTAACCTAACGTAACCTAAGGTGACACCAACCTAACCTAACCAAACCTAACTTAACCTAATCTGATCTGAAACAGAGTATCTAATCTACTTCCGGGTCTGAATATTATACAATAGTTTGTCCAACTGATCTTCATACTAATTGAGAGTAATAGTGACCTGTTGAGCGGTACATGATGAGACACAGTCAGTTTCTAGTGTAGTTAAACAAATGTGACGTCACTGACCATGTCACAATGACGTCATATGTAAGCATAAAGTGATCGAAGTGGTTCATTTGAGGTTCGGTTCAGTGTTGGTTTGTTTGATTGAATCTTGTTAATTATTGTTACCACTTGTGTGAAAATAACGTCAAAATCTCTAGGAAAACGTTTTTTTTTTTGTCAATTTCCATTTCCATTTCAGTTCCATCGTAAATAAGCGAAAATTGTTGTAGATAAGTGTGGTTCGCTGGAGTGTAAGTTCGGTACCGAGTTATTAGGTGGTTCAGTAGAGAGTAATAATAATAATAATAATAATAATAATAATAATAATTAACGGTTTATTGAAAGAGCTTGGCAGCCAGAAGGCTGAAAATATACAGTTACATATTTGGGGAATGGGTTTCGAATTACATATAATATACAAGTAACATAAGTGATACAAATAAGATATATAATAACTAGATGGGGAAAAGCTCAAACTACAGTTCATTTCAACATAGTGAAAGTGCAAGGAGTAGTGTTTACTGGGAGTGAATACACTGGTTTATTACAAGTTATTGATAATTTTTACAATGGTTGGGACTGGGCTGTTCTTATAGCGCGTCAGTTCGTGCACGTATGGGCTGGATGCGGTTGTGGTGTCGAACAGCAATTCTCGGGCTAGGGATCTCAGGTGGTAGTTGGAGCCGGTGTCGAGGATGGTGTAGAAGCTTCTTACCAAATTTGCAGATGAGGTCGTGGTGATGGTCAGTGAGAGTCGAAAGGGTCAGTGTGTTGAGCGCTTCTTGATATGTGGAGTACGAAGGGGAGAGAATAATCTTGCATGCCCTCTTTTGCACTTTTTCTAGGTGTTTACGTTGTGTGGCATTTAGGGAGGAAGACCAGGTGGGGGAGGCATAGGTGATCTTGGGAAGTATCGAGACGTTGTGGTTCCTTTGACACTGACTTATCTGCTATTAACTCATTAAGTGGAAATTAATGAACACCTGTACTAAAACACCTGACAACATTATCGGCTCCTGCCTCAAACGAAGATAAATTAAGAGTTATAAATACCAAGAATTTGTGATAATAGTAAGAATAATTGAATTGTAACTCGACTAATAATAATAATAATAATAATAATAATAACAACAACAAGAGAATATCAACAACAACAACAGCAACAAGAGAATATCAACAACAACAGCAAGAGAAGGAAAATAATAGATAGAACTCAACGGTGCAACACAACGACGATACTACATCCACAGGTTATAAAACGTTAGCTGTGGACTCCCTTGGTCTTCATTAGTAAACATTGTCGAGGAGGAGGGAAGAAGAAGGAGGAGAGGAGGAAGACACATTGAAGAAGAAGAGGAGGAGGGGGAGGAGGACATATTGAAGAAGAAGAGAAGGAGGAGTAGGATGACATATTGAAGAAGGAGGAGAGGAGGAAGAAGAACAAGAAGATGAGAGGAAGAAGGAGAGGAGGAAGACACATTGAAGAAGAAGAGGAGGACACATTGAAGAAGAAGAGGAGGAGGACACATTAACGAAGGAGAGAAGGAGAGGAGAAGAAGACGCTTTAGGTTATGGAGCGTAGATACAGTATTCCGAGTTTTATTTATTTATTTGTCATTTCTTCAGATTTCCCTCTCCCTCCCCCAACTCACCCCCACTCCCCAACCCCTCCCCCTCCCACCAGGTATGTAACCAACCTCTGCTTGACCTCTTCTGACCTTGTCTTCTCTCCACACACACACACACACACACACACACACACACACACACACACACACACACACACACACACACATATATATATATACACACACACATATACCTCACTCTGTATTGTCCCTGGTGCTGTAAAAACCTGTTCTGGTACGAGGTCGTTGACGCCTGAGGAGCCAGTGAGAGAGAGAGAGAGAGAGAGACGGGAGTGGTGACCTTATGTTGTGGAGGTGGTGGTGTTGGTGGTGACTCTGGCTTCCCGTTTTCTAAGTGGTTCGTTTAGATCTGGACACACACACACACACACACACACACACACACACACACACACACACACACCTAATCAAACGACGGTAGAGTCTCAGTGCAATTTCGGCTCCATACGACTTCTAAGATGCGTTCCTACACTCCTGAGTTCGATGACAATTTTTTAGTATGACGACACTTTGAGAATCCATCTATGTGTCGTAACTTAATGGAGCGATTTATATACAATTCTCGGATCACCTAAAGATTAGACACCCACAGTTTATTTCACCTGAAGATGAACCATCCTGATGTTACGTGAAGGGGTTAGATTAGATTCGGTTAGGTGAGGGTCAATTAGGATAAGTTTGGTTAGGATAGCGTTTGGGTGGTTAATCTTCAGGTAATCCTAATTCTTATAGCCTATTTAAGTGAGAATCTGTTGGTTTCTGTGTGTGTGTGTGTGTGTGTGTGTGTGTGTGTGTGTGTGTGTGTGTGTGTGTGTGTGTACTGGCGGAGATGCTAAGACTAATTCAAATCGGTAGTTTTTTCACTAAAATCGGATTTGTTTAGGTTAGGTTAGTTTAGGTTAGGGGTCCGAATTCAATAATTACCATAGCTTTTTTTCGCTTGTAAAGTAACCTAACCTAAGCTAACCTTACCTAACCTTACCTCACTTAACCCACAGGTAAGGTTAGGGTTTTGTTATCCATTAATTGAAATAAAACTGGGGTGTCTAATTTTCAGGTCATCCCGCTAGTGTAACAACTTTGATGAACTTAGACAGACAGACAGACACTGAAAGGACAGACAGACAGACAGACACTAAAAGAAGGAGAGATAGACAGACACTTAAATAAGGAGAGATCGACAAACAGACAGACAGACACGAGAAAGAAGGAGAGATAGAGGAGACACTGAAAAGAGGACAGATAGACAGACACTGAAAGGACAGACAGATAGACAGACAGACAGACATACTTTTTTTTTACTCCACATAATATGAAGAAGAACCGGTTTGTAGTTCTCACACACACACACACACACACACACACACACACACACACACACACACACACACACACACACACGTTAGGTGAGAATTTAGATAATATTGTTGACTTGTAGCAGGAGTATAAAAGGTAGTTCTTGATTATCCTTCTCTCTCCTTCTATCCTCCTCTTCTTCCTCTCTTCTCCTCCTTTTCACCCTCTTCCTCTTCATCCTCTTCATCCTCTTCCCCTGTCTTCCTCTCTTCTCTTCCTCTCTCATCTCCTCTTCTTTTTTCTTCTCTTTTCCTCCCCTCTTCTCTTATCAATTTCCCCCCTCTCTCTCTTTCACTTTATATTCCTCCCTCTCCTTCTCTACTCCCTTCCAGCAGACTTTTTACCTTCTCTCTCCCTTTCCTTCCCTACTCTCTCCCTATTCTGCCTGCTACTCTCTCTCTCCCTTTCCTTCCCTATTCTCCCTGCTACTCTCTCTCTCCCTTCTCCCTCTCTCTCCCTATTCTTTTGGATCACCCCACCACCTCCATCCTTCGCCGCCTCATATTCACACCTGTGTAGAGAATGGGTGACCTTTGTTGGGTATTCCCGCGCTTGATGATGTGTGATGGTGATGGTGATGTGTGTGATGGTGACGCTGATGGTGATGGTGTGTGATGGTGGTGGTGTGTGATGGTGATGGTGTGTGATGGTGACGGTGATGGTGTGTGATGGTGATGGTGACGCTGATGATGATGGTGTGTGATGGTGATGATGATGGTGATGGTAACGCTGATGGTGATGGTGTGTGATGGTGATGGTGTGTGGTGGTGATGGTGTGTGGTGGTGATGGTGTGTGATGGTGATGGTGTGTGATGGTGACGCTGATGGTGACGCTGATGATGATGGTGTGTGGTGGTGATGGTGACGTTGATGGTGATGGTGTGTGATGGTGATGGTGTGTGATGGTGTATGATGGTGATGGTGATGGTGTGCGATGGTGATGGTGTGCGATGGTGATGGTGTGCGATGGTGATGGTGACGCTGATGGTGATGGTGTACGATGGTGACGCTGATGGTGATGGTGTGTGATGGTGATGGTGTGCGATGGTGATGGTGTGTGATGGTGACGCTGATGGTGATGGTGTGCGATGGTGGTGGTGTGTGATGGTGTTGGTGTGTGATGGTGACGCTGATGGTGATGGTGTGTGATGGTGATGGTGCTGGTGTGCGAAGGTGATGGTGACGCTGATGGTGATGGTGTGTGATGGTGATGGTGTGCGATGGTGATGGTGACGCTTATGGTGATGGTGTGCGATGGTGATGGTGTGTGATGGTGATGGTGGTGTGCGATGGTGATGGTGTATGATAGTGATGGTGTGTGATGGTAATGGTGTGTGATGGTGATGGCGTGTGACGGTGACGGGGATGGTGTGTGAGAATATTTGATATTGATGAACAGATAAATAAGGTGATAGGTATCCCTTTCTTCCTCCCCCCTCCTCTCTCCCTCCTTCCTCTCTCCCTACCTCTCCCCTTATGTCTCCCTCCCTCCCTACCCTCTATCCCCTCCCTCCTCCCCTCCCTCCCTCCTTCAGTAGACTCTTCCTCCTTTCATTTAAACAATATTTTTACACAGGCTATACGGGTGAAAAACACGTATAAAACTGAGACTAAAATAACATGTTTTTCTGGAAAGATTAAGTTGACGGTGGAAAGTTTGTGAAAGATTCAATATATATATATATATATATATATATATATATATATATTATATATATATATATATATATATTTAGAAGTCCGCGTGCTTTATTGGGCAAATGAAATATATATATATATATATATATATATATATATATATATATATATATATATATATATATATATATGCTGATAACCACCAGGAAAGAAGAAAACACGAAGTTCCCAAGCGCTTTCGTGTAATTCACATCTTGCATATATATATATATATATATTATATATATATATATATATATATATATATATATATATATATATATATATGTATATATATATATATATATATATATATATATATATATATATATATATATATATATATTCAACACCTCAACCCTCCAGGATTCGAACTCACGGCCCACGAGCCCATGACTGGGTTCGAATCCTGGCGGGTTGAGGTGTTGATTGTATGTAGAAGTCCGCGTGCTTTACTGGGCTAATGAAATATATATATATATATATATATATATATATATATATATATATATATATATATATATATATATATATATATATGCAAATAAATCACTGTAGGTGCGCGTGATCCAGGTATATGCTGATAACCTGAAGGAAAAAGAAAACACGAAGTTCCCAAGCGCTTTCGTGTAATTCACATCTTCAGTCTGTACTCACCCCTGAAGATGTGAATTACACGAAAGCGCTTGGGAACTTCGTATTTTCTTTTTCCTTCTGGTTATCAGCATATATATATATATATATATATATATATATATATATATATATATATATATATATATATATATATATATATATGGTATTAGTCCACAGGTGTATATGGATGCATACAAGACGACAGATGTGTATATGTATGTGTATAAGCCGACAGGTGTAAAATAATAAATCTAAAACGACAGGTGTAAATTAATGTATATAAGACGACAGGTCTGAATGAACATAAGCATTTATTGATTTTTTTTCTTATTTGTCCAGACAAGTGGAGTGAAGAAGCGCCTCACCATACTGGGTGGCTGTTGTCTTTCACCTGTGCTTCTCAGGTGAGTCCTACGAGAGACAGACAAGTAGACAGGTAGACAGACGGGCAGACAGAGAAACAGAGTGTGTCCCATTATCGCAGCAAAGTTTTCACACACACACACACACACACACACACACACACACACACACACACACACACACACACACACACACACACACACACACACACACACACACACACACTTCCCCATTATCGCAACGGAGTGTGTAGAGGGTGCTTGTGGAGTGCTCGTGGCCAGGAAGGTGAGTGTCTTGAAGTTTCCACGTAAGTCATTTAAGATTTATAATGAGTCTTTGGTATCCCCAGACCCCCCTCACCCCCTCATCCCCTCACCCCCTCACCCCCACACCCCCTCACCCCCACACCCCCTCCTTAGCGTCGGATCTAAGATGTGTCAACATCTCCATCTGTCCTTCGGATTTTAGTTAGTAAAACCAGCACCTTCTAGAAGTATAGGGAGTTAGGCCAACTTAACACTTAGCGATGCAATTTTTTATACCTCGTGTTTATTCGTCGCCGCCATCTTGTATACCTCGTGTTTATTCGTCGCCGCCATTTTGTATACCTCATGTTCGAACCATCATGGTGCTGAGGGAAGGTGAGTCTCTCTGGCATTAAGGTGACATAACACACCTCATGGAAGGTGTCGATGCAGATGTGGGTTAGGTTAGGTTAGTTGCAGGGTGTTTGATCATCAGGTGAACTAAACTGGGGAAGCTAATATTCACGTGATCGGCTTTATTTTTCTACCTACGGTTAAGTCTTAGTTTGAGTCAGGAATTCTGGATTGCACAAGGATGTAAATATGAGTTCATTTACATTTTACATGATAGTTTGATTTACATTATTTACACTCTACACACTAACTTGTTTACCTATTTACTTGTTAACTAAAAATTAAATACAGGATCGGAAAAAAAAGATAAAATGTCAGTCGAGAAAGTGGACACATATTTCTCTCCTTATTTTGTTTACTTTTTTTGCCATTTTCCTCCTCTTTTTTTCTCCTCGGCTGTTGTACCAAAAGATCATATCTGAAGCTTTGAGGTTTACCGCTGGCTGGTATAGACTAAGCTGTGTATCATCCTCCCTCAGTCATAAACCTTGGTAAATGGTTCATGATTCTGGTCTTAGCTTGAAGAAAACTTTGAGTCTTAAAGAGTGTTTCATTCTGCCACTTAGTAACTCAAGAACCAGAAGCGAAACCCTCATAAATTCCTTCCAAAAATCCCCGCATCATCGACAGCATTCAAGTCACTGACCATGAAGTTGCAGAATGACGCGAAAGCCTTCCGTCTACCCTCTCGTGTACTCCTCCCCAGCTCACCTAACCTAACCTAACCTAACCTACGAACAGAAAGATGGCGGGGAAAGGAAAATGCTCTGCCTGTACCTCCTGAATCACTAAC
The DNA here is from genome assembly GCA_958450375.1 of Homarus gammarus. NCBI lineage: Eukaryota > Metazoa > Arthropoda > Malacostraca > Decapoda > Nephropidae > Homarus > Homarus gammarus. The sequence continues at coordinate 281,637 of CAUDMG010004049.1, read as the reverse complement.
GCACTATAAGCAGCTAACTTACTCTCTGACCCTAATCACGCACAGAAAGAATTCAAAACGGTGCGGGGGAAAGCCAACAGCCCTGCGTCACCCCCGTAAGCATCTAACCCGACCCCAAAACGTACACAAAAAATATATATAACGGGGGAAAGCAAATAGCCCTGCATCACTCCGCGGTTAACTGATGCACTTTAAGCATCTAACTTAATGCCCGACCCAAAACACGCACAGTGAAACGACATGGAAAGAACCTTAGCCTTGGCTCACCCCTGGGGGACGCAGACGGACCTTGGCACCCCCCTGACCGTACCTGCATTGTCTGGGTATAAGTGTGTGATCGGGTCGATAATTTTTACTGGGATCCCACGGAGTTGTAGGATTTTTCAAGGTGTCTCACGGAGTCCTTCAGGAGGTCGACGTGGCTCACAAACAACTTCTGAGTGCAAGTCTCTCCACCGCCTGCTGCCTCACGGACCCGTTTTGCTTCTAGATCAACGTCCTCAATAAGAAACGTGTATCAGTATTTACGGTGAAGTTGTTCCATCAGGCGAGGACTCCAGATATTTATTTAATATTAGACTGTACAGGACGCTAAGTGGAGGGAAGGTCGGTAGTCCCCAGACCATCACAGCGACGGACGAACGAGAACTTTTACCTTAACTTTTGAAAGATGTAAGTCATTTGTAAACAGGTTTGGTACATCATTTCTATGAATTTAATACTTTTTACTGACTTTATCATATGCATCGTGAGCCATATTAGTGTTGTGAAATTTTGTACTTTTCATGCCGGGCATTAAACAGTAATACTAATATTAATATATGCCATAACACGCGGGTCCCATACACCCAGCCACAGACACAGAATACTAAGGATACTTAAGACAGGAGGTGAGTGCTCTATCCACTCTGCCGCCCCTTTTGATGAGTGCCATCTGATTCCGACCAACTACGTACTGTACCTCCTGATGATTATTACTGAATATTTCCTTGTATAAACTATTTTGACAATAGGGCGAAATGTAATGAACTGTATTTCTCAACCTGTGTCTCAGTTTGACCGCGGAAAGGAAGAAGGAGGAGGAAGTGGTGGCCGCTAACACAAGGAGAGGAGCGTGTTCCTTAAGGGGGCACACTGGCCGTCCTCAGCCTCCGTCCACCACGACTTTCTTATCATTATCACGTCGGCCGAATTACGACGGTGTGCTCCTGTCGTAGTGGACAGGTTTACACACACCTGTCTTGATAAAGTTGATCAGTACTTACCTCTTGATTCAACCCAACTTGAAATTGTTTTGATCAGGTTTTGATTAATTGTTTGTTCCCTTGAAGTTAGGTCGATGGATTAGTGTTTTAGTGGATAAGTTGTCGTCGTAGTGAACTTTGATGTTGTTTATGTTAAGTTTTGTTTAATTTGGTCATATTGTTAGCATATAATTGGCCATATTTTGTTTAATTGGATATATTAGCTGTATTTTAATAGGCATAGTCAGAGTTTATATTAAGTTAAAGACGTGTCTGTTTGTGTCTGTTATTTGCTCGTAATTAAAGGTATTTAACTGGCCACACTCGCACTGTTTGTTTTGATATAGAATGTTGTTTACGTGTGTGTGTGTGTGTGTGTGTGTGTGTGTGTGTGTGTGTGTGTGTGTGTGTGTGTGTGTGTTGTTTCATGATTTTCAGACGACAATTCTTTAGTCTAGACTGAGTATAGGAATGCGACCTCTCTCTCTCTCTCTCTCTCTCTCTCTCTCTCTCTCTCTCTCTCTCTCTCTCTCTCTCTCTCTCTCTCTCTCTCTCTCTCTCTCTCTCTCTCTCTCTCTCTCTCTCTCTGAATAAGACAGACTAGTCAAGTGAGAGGACAGACAGCCTAACAGACATTCAGTCCTGCAGATAGAAGGTTGAGGCTATGAGTAGATAGTTAGTCAACAGACAGTCATGTACAGACAGATAGGCAGTCAAGGAGCTAAATACCGAACAGGCACCCAGTTAGTTATGTAGTGAGACTGCTGGTAGGTAGGTAGTGAGGTAGCGTCGTGATAGAAGGTCAACAGGTAGGGGGGGGGGGGTAAGTAGATAGGTTGGTAAGGAGGCTGGTAGGTAGATAGGTAGTTATATAGGTAAATAGGGAGGTAGGTAGTGAGACTGGTGGGAGGTAGGTAGGTAGATAGATAAGTAGACACATAGGTTAGATAAGTAAGTATATAGGTAGATAGGGAGATAGGTAGTGAGGCAGGCAGGGAGGTTAGGGAGGGAGGTAGGTTGGTAGGGAGGGAGGTAGGTTGGTAGGGAGGGAGGTAGGTTGGTAGGGAGGGAGGTAGGTTGGTAGGGAGGGAGGTAGGTAGGTAGGGAGGGAGGTAGGTTGGTAGGGAGGGAGGTAGGTTGGTAGGGAGGGAGGTAGGTCGGTAGGGAGGGAGGGAGGTCGGTAGGGAGGGAGGTAGGTCGGTAGGGAGGGAGGGAGGTAGGTTGGTAGGGAGGGAGGTAGGTTGGTAGGGAGGGAGGTAGGTTGGTAGGGAGGGAGGTAGGTTGGTAGGGAGGGAGGTAGGTCGGTAGGGAGGGAGGGAGGTCGGTAGGGAGGTAGGTTGGTAGGGAGGGAGGTAGGTTGGTAGGGAGGGAGGGAGGTAGGTTGGTAGGGAGGGAGGTAGGTTAGTAGGGAGGGAGGTAGGCTGGTAGGGAGGGAGGTAGGTAGGTAGGGAGGGAGGTAGGTTGGTAGGGAGGGAGGTAGGTTGGTAGGGAGGGAGGTAGCGTCATGATACAAGGTCAACAGGTAGGAAGGTCCGGTGCGTGCCAGCTAGGTCACTCACCCCACCGAGTCCTACCCTCCCCTCCCCCTTCTCTCTCCTCCCACTCTCATCTCTCCCCCTCCCTCTCCCTCCTCCGCCGTCTCTCCGCCAATCCCTCCTCTTCCCTCCCCCAACCAGCCAACCCATCCTCCTCCTCCCCACCAACCCCTCCCCCTTCTCCTACTCCCCCTCTCTGCTTCGTCTCCCCTCCCGTCGTCCCCTCCTCCTCCCCCCTCATTTCCTCCGCTGTCCTCCCTCTCTCTCTCTCTCCCCCTCTCTTCTCTCCCTGTTCCCCTCCTCTTCACTTCCTCGTTCTTCTTCCACGACCTTTATTGGAAGTTTCTTTCTTCCGTTCTTATCTCCGTTCTCTCGTCTATCCCCCCCTCCTCCACTCGCCCCCTCTCTCTTTTCTTGACTTCTCTTCCCTCCTCTTAGCTTTCCCTTCTCTTCTCTTCTCTCTCTCCTCTTCCGCATTTGTCATCACCTGGTTCTCCTTGCCTCCTTATCTGTTCCATCTTTATTTTACTCTTCTTCTCCTCCCATTTCTTCCTCTCCCTTATCTCTCTTTCATCCCCTACATTCTCCATCTCTCTCCTTTCCGTGTGTTATCTTACCTCTCGTATCCTCCCCCTACTAATTCTCTGTGTTTTCTCGTCCTTCCTCTCTTTTCTTCTTCCTCCTCCTCCCTTCCTCTACCACCGCCTTTCCTCTCCAGCTTCCCTGTCCAACTTCCTTCCCCCAAACATTATGATATTTCTGTAGTAATGGAAATGATAACAACAGCAATAATAATAATAATAATAATAATAATAATAATAATAATAATAATAATAATAATGATGATGATGATGATGATAATAATTACATCATCATCGCCAGTTACGTCACCGTCGAAGGCCAGGCTTTGTTTATGTTTACAAAGTCAGCTGCCGTTCGCGTTAGGAGATCCGCCTTCACGATAATGACAGAGCAGTCGGCGTTCCTGTCGATCTTGTGACGTAGTTTACACAGTGTTGGAGTCTGGCCAATGAATGCTTGAGAAATTATGGGGCATGTGATTGGTGAAATGTAATTGGCGGAGATAATTATGGGAGAGTGTGTTATAGGTGTGAGGAGACTATATTGCACTCACTCACTCACTCACTCACTCACACATATGCATAAAGAGAGAGAGAGAGAGAGAGAGGGAGAGAGAGACAGAGACAGATTTTGAGAGGTAGAGAGAAAGAGAGCTTTAGTAAAACCACAACAACACATACTGAGGTCGAGGAACTTTTAAATCCCTTACATCCCTTCTCCCCCTGACCCTCCCTCCCTCCCTTCTCCCCCTGACCCTCCCTCCCTTCTCCCCCGACCCCTCCCCCTCATCCTCCCACTCCCTTGTCCCTTAATCCTCCCTTCTTCCTTCAATCTTTTTTTTATCTTCCCCTTCTCCCCACCCTCCCTCATTTTCTCTCCCTTCCTCCCTTCTTTCTCCCTCATCCTGCCATCAACCATCACCCACCATCACCCATCATCACCCACCATCACCCACCATCACTTACAGTTGCTCACCATAAATCATTCAATGCCATGGTCTATTCTATCTCACTGTTGGTCCTTGGGTGTCCATATCTCTCTCTCTCTCTCTCTCTCTCTCTCTCTCTCTCTCTCTCTCTCTCTCTCTCTCTCTCTCTCTCTCTCTCTCTCTCTCTCAATTATCATACAATGTTATTATTTATTTATTTATTCTTTTTATCAATTTTCATCTTCTCATTATGTCTATACTTTAGTTACCCTTTTGTTTAATGCTTCTCTTACTTCCGCATCTCATATATATAAATTTTATATATAAACTCCATCATCGTCTATATATACTTAAGTGTTTATAGAATAATAAATACCTCCAATACCCAATTAAGTAGGAGAGGCAGCAACCACCCCCTGTAAGGTCATGGACACAAGTAAACAACCGTGAAACTTTAATTGGCAACACTGATCCAGGGATCATAGGTCAAGCGGCTTAGAATGGGTCCAAAATATCGACTCCAAGAGCAGCATAAAACACGAAGAGTCTGGTAATTACGCCCAGCCTGTGTTTATCATCAACTCCTTCAGAAAAAACGATAAAGAAATAGTTTTTGGAGCTCACGAGAAATAGTTCAGTGTGTGTGTGTGTGTGTGGTTTATATAATCATAATTGGAATAATTTTTGAGTGCCTGCTAATGTTGTTTCATGCTTGGTGTTTGTGTGGTGGGATGGGAGAGAGAGAGAGACTGACAGATACAGAGAAACGTAGAAGAAAGATAGAGAGAGACGAAGGAGAAAGATAAAGAGAGAAAGAGAGACGTAGGAGAAAGATAAAGAGAGAGAGAGAGAGATACTGTATCTGGGAGTGCCAGGTCACGACCCTGAATTAGTTGCACGGGGATCAGGGCAACACAACCCCTTGCTTAGACGTTTAAATTCCCACTGATCGCCGTAACATGACTCGGAATTATACTCCTTCAGAACACCAAAGCTCAACCCTGAATTATGCTTCACCCATTCTCCCCTTCCCCCCTCCAACCCCCCTTCCTCTTCTCCCATCTCACATCCTCCCCCCCCCCTTTAGAACCACTATAACACAATACGGAGATAAACTTAGCCATAATTTCAGTACAAAACCTTGATATATTTCCCTCCGGCCAACACGACAATACTCTCCCGCACCGGCACCGCATCACGACTTGGAACTAAACAATTCCTTCCAGACTACTGCAACAAATTCTCAAGCCATCGTCCCTCACATTACGGCAGCGCAAACCTGAATTATTAAACTCTAAAGCACTATAACATAAACCTGAAATTTCAATCCTCTCTCTCCACCTTCCTCCTATACACACACACACACCTGATTAACCTAACCTAATTAACCTAACTTAAATGAATTAGGTCATTTACTCATTGGGTTAAGTCACTGTATTCAAGGAGGTGAGGTCATCGTACTCATTGGGTCCGTTAAGTCATCGTACTCAAGGGGATAAGCACAAAAACTTACATAAAAAAAATATTAGAGATCTACTCACGTCTAAGCTGTCATTCTGAACCCATTATTGTTCAGAAAACATCTATGACTTGGGATTTGATTCCATGAGGTGGCGCACAGAGGGATTCACAATGGGTATGCAAATTATGGTGTTTATGTGTAAAAGACCAAAGGATTTTTTTTATCAAAGAATTTTTTTGAGCAAAGTATTTATTTATATTTTTTTTAACCAAAGTAATTTTTTTATTTTGACCAACGTATTGTATTTTTTTTCCTTACATATAAGTGTATCGTGTAATGTATAAGATTTTAAGTGAACGGTGTTTCATAATTCAAGGTCTGGTTTCATAATGGTTCGAACGGTGACTATTGATGTGAAACTGAGTCGCGGGAATGACTCTCTGAACTTACTTACATACCTTACTTACTTACTTACTTATTTACTTACTTACTTACCCTGGCTGTTAAGTATTTAAGTAACGAGACAAGATTCATAGGTCGAACCTTTGTGAAACTGAACCTGGGTAATTAAAACAACAACGACGAAGACTATAGCAATGTATCTCTCTCTCTCTCTCTCTCTCTCTCTCTCTCTCTCTCTCTCTCTCTCTCTCTCTGTTTTCATTAACTCGAACAGGGTCTTAATCGTTTCATTAATTACCATAAACAAATTCCTAAAATACCCTTGAGATTACGAATGAATATTTAACACGTGCTGGCGTCTCTGGCTTTATAATGCTAGGAATTCTTACAGGTATATTATACACACACACACACACACACACACACACACACACACACACACACACACACACACACACACACACACACACACACACTTTTTCCT
>CAUDMG010004049.1:82500-267500 GCA_958450375.1 Homarus gammarus | reverse complement strand
TCTAAAGTAAATATTGTATGTATAATGATTTATATAGTATGTGTGTGTGTGTGTGTGTGTGTGTGTGTGTGTGTGTGTGTGTGTGTGTGTAAATAGAAAGATAGATAGATAGAAAAAACACACACACACATATACACACACACACATACATAAAGTCTATATAGATACGGCCACAATTTACGCAGTGCGTCAACATTGTCATCAAGTTGCGTAAGTGTGCGTGTATATACGGTTTTATGACTCAAGCAACACCACGAAAGTCTGGCTTAGTTGACTGCACCACTGTGACGTTCTCATTGGCTGATCTATAAAGGAAAGGGTATTGCGGTGTTCTGATTGGTTGAATTGTATGTAATCCCTCTTTTCTTATTGGTCGGTTCGTTTGGGCTCGTGATCTTCCTGTGTTCTAATTGGTTATTTTTTTAGAGGGATCGCGTTGAGGTGTCTTGTCATTGGCTGAATCTCTTTGGGTACTGCCTCCCCTTTTCTTACCCCCCCTTCCCATCTTCCCCTTCTCTTCTTTCACCCCCTTCCTCTCCTCCTTCTCCTCCCCTTCTCTTGTCTCACCCCCTTCCTCCCCAGTTTCAACAGTTTATTCCATATTACAGTAAACGGGATCTTAGTACTGTACAATGTTACCTGAGACATCTACCATGAGTCTTAAGTAATACCTTCTCTTCCTCCTCCTTCATTTCTCCTCTATCTCTCCATCCCACTCATCCCTCCCTCCCTCCCTCTCTCCCTCTCTCACCCCAAGCATGAGAGAGACACGTCACTTACCTTACAATTATATAAACGTGATGGAGAATTAAGGCTCAAGGTAAGAGACCACAGTTTCCTGCCCTGGTGGAGGAGGGGGTGAGAGACGGAGAGGGGGGAGAAGGGAGGGAATGGAGAACTGAGGAGGTGGAGGAGGGGGTGAATGGTGAGGGTGAGGGAGGAGGTGGAAGACGAAGAGGGAATGGGGAGGGAGAAAGGAGGAGGATGGTGAGGGAAGGGAGGAAGAGGAGGTGGAAGATGAAGAAGGAAGGGGGAGGAAGAGGAAGGGGTGGGAGAAGGAAGAGGAAGGGGTGGGAGAAAGGAGAATGAGGGGGAAGATGAAGAGGAGGGTATTAAGAGAAGGAGAGGGAAGGGAGAGGAGGAAGATGTGGGAGAAATAAGGAGGATCAGTGCTTTAAGTAGTAGTAGTAGTAGTAGTAGTAGCAGTAGTAGCAGTACTAGTAGTAGTAGTAAAGAGCCATAACTCCACAGTGGTGATAGTCATTGGGGGCACACACACACACACACACACACACACACACACACACACACACACACACACACACACACACACACACACACACACACACACACCTGATGCAGTTAATGTCTACATCTCGCTCTTTTATTTCTGAAAAGTTCTCTGTTATTGAAGACAGTCGACAAAAAACATCGGATCACGTAACCTAACCTAACCTAACCTAACCTAACCCAACCTAACCTAACCCAACCTAATTAAAATATAGAAGAAGGTAATAAAGTACAAGAAAAAAAGAAAAGCTTCATTAAAAACAGTAAAAAAAAAATATAAAAAAAATTGAACCGTATAAGACAGGTAATGAAGGAAGCAGAACATGTCAAGAACGTGTCTCTGGTGGACGTTGTTATTATGTTATTGGTCTGACGGTGATTACTGTGATTGCGGTGATGGTTAGGAATGTGTGACAGATATACGAACAGCGTCAATTATGGTGTGGAGGGAGGGGGTGGGAGTGAGAGAAAGGGGGTGGGAGACGGAGCAAGAGAAAGGGAGTGAGGGAGTGAGAGAAAGGGGGTGGGGGACGGGGTAAGAGAAAGGGAGTGAGGGAGAGAGAGAAAGTATTTATACCTATATGGTTAATTTCTGTTTCTCTCAGCTCAGATCAAGTTCGCTTTACCACACACACACACACACACACACACACACACACACACACACACACACACACACACACACACACACACACACACACCTAACCTACTTCAGCTATTAATTAAGACATATTTCATACTTTAATTATTACTCAATCACTCGAAAAAAATAATTAATTTCTAAAAACCAATAAAAAAATAAAAATTTAAAACAATTCTTAAAATCAAAATCAATTCTCAAAATCAATTTAATTCTCTGAAACATGAAACTATTTTTTCTCTAATTAAAATAAACAGGATTTCTCTTAAGCCATGGGTTATATACGTGTGTTTCGAGGTATCAGTTGCTTGAGTGCTTGCTTGCTTCACCTGCCTGGAAATGCTTGTTCACAGGTAACACCCAGCTGTAACTGCAATAGATATTCGATTATGTCCAACAACTAGTACGACACGTCTTACAAAATCACTAGAATTTCCATAAAAGATAATAGAAATTCCATAAAAATTATATATTTCCCTTAAGATAAAAAGTACCCTCGAAGACAATAAAATTTCTCAAAATTAATAGAATTTCCCTAAAACCAAAGAAATTCTCTCAATAATATTTAAAAAATATATAAAAATAAAATAAAAGATCCCTAAAAATCCAAACCATTTCTCTCTAGGATGATGAAATTTATCCAGACCAAAAATCCCCATAAAAATCACATTGACAATCCCTAGGCCCATAGCTCTTACAAATAAATACCTGCTTGCATCACCAACAAAAACAACAACAACGATAACAACACCAACAATAACAACAACAACAACAACAACAACAACGATAACAACACCAACAACAACACAACACAAACACAACAACAACATAACCCAACACACAAAAACAACGATAACAACACCAACAATAACAACAACAACAACAACAACAACAACAACAACAACAATAACAACAACAACAATAACACCAACAATACAACAACAACAAAAACAACAACAACGATAACAACACCAACAATAACAACAAAAACAACAACAGCACCAACAATAACAACAACAACACCAACAATAACAACAACACCAACAAAAACAACAACAACAACACCAACAATAACAACAACAACAACAACACCAACAATAACAACACCAACAACAATACAACAACAACAAAAATAGCAACAATAAAGAAACATCAATAATAATAATAATAATAACAACAACAACAAAGACAACAAAGACAACAACAAGTAAACGCATCTGAAACCTTCGTGAAGAAACCTCTCCCCTGGGGTTGAGGGGCTTCCCACTTGAGAAAATTTCCCTGGGGGTGTTTCCTGGTACCCCCGCTTCCTTCCTCCCAAACCTCCTGAATTCGCCTGGAGAGAGGGTAGGGGGGAGGGGGGAGTAGAGAGGTTTGTGGGTAGACTGGGAGGGAGGATGGGGTGGAGTGTGGGGAGGAAGGATGGGGTGGAGTGGGGGAGGAAGGATGGGGTGGAGTGGGGGAGGGAGAACGGGGGGAGTGGGGGAGGAAGGATGGGGTGGAGTGGGGGAGGAAGGATGGGGTGGAGTAGGGGGAGGAAGGATGGGGTGGAGTGGGGGAGGAAGGATGGGGTGGAGTGGGGGAGGGAGGATGGGGTGGAGTGGGGGAGGAAGGATGGGGTGGAGTGGGGGAGGAAGGATGGAGTGGAGTAGGGGGAGGAAGGATGGGGTGGAGTGGGGGAGGAAGGATGGGGTGGAGTGGGGGAGGAAGGATGGAGTGGAGTGGGGGAGGAAGGATGGAGTGGAGTGGGGGAGAATGGGGTGGAGTGGGTTGGGGATGTTAGTGGAGGGATAGGAGGGATAGAGAGGTAGGAGGGATGATGGGGGAGGGGGGATGGTGGGAGAGGAGGTTGTGTCAGCACTTAAGGACTGGTTCTGGAATGCCGTTTGAGTGACTCCCTAATAAGGAACACACACCGCCGCTAGGAAGGAGGGAGGGAGGGAAGGGAAGGAGGGTAGGGGAGGGGAGAAAGTGTGTAGGGGAGAAAATTATACGAGAGGGGGGAGGGAAGGAGAGGTTAATGGAGGGGTGGGGATGGGAGAAGATATGGAATAGAGGAGAGAATCATGGTAAGAGGGGGATGGAGAGGGAGAGAAGGAGGTAGAGTAAGGAAATGAGGGAAGATGAAAGAAGGGGGGGAGGAGATATAATGAAGGAAGAGATAAAAGGAAGAGGTGATAGATGGGTGAAGGGAGGGGGAGGGGGGAGAGTGGATGATGGAAAGGGGGAGAAGTGGACTCAATACACACACACACACACACACACACACACACACACACACACACACACATCTCATAAGACTCCTTTTTAAGATTATATTTCCTCTTAAGTGAGATTTAGAGGACAGGTTGTGACGTGTCCAGCCACCTCCAGGACGCCCTCACCATTATTCTCGGGTGCACGCTGCGCTTTTGAGTGTGAGTGTGTGTGTGTGTGTGTGCGCGCGCGTTTAAAGTGTGGGTGTGTGTCTGTCTATCTGTCTGTCTCAATGTCATTATGTGTGTCTTTATTTTTGTATGTATGTATGTATGTATATTCACCGTTTAGATTAATTTAATTAAACAAAATCATAAACTTTATTAACTCAATTTAAGGTTTTTCATATAAGTTAATATTCTTGGGGGGGGGGGGGGGGGGGACTTCTCACGGCGAGTCTAATTTTGAACAGCGTATCACGGCCAGACGTTCAGTTCATTGACCCCCGCCGCCTTGGTCTTGTTCAACCAGGGATGTGTGAACCTTATTTGAACACTTTGAACACCTTTCTCTTATACTTTCCTTAAATATAATCTAATCCTTTAATGTAATTCTATTTCTTCGTTTTATTATTTATCTCACATGATATTAATTCCCTTTTTGATGTGGTAATAATTTCTTGAATGTAATGTATATTTTTTTTCAAAGTGTTATGTAAATGTAATCACACACACACACTTACACACACACACACACACACACACACACACACACACACACACACAGTCAACCCAAAACCCGTACTTCATTTCTCTATACATTCTCTACAACAATAATACGGACTCTGCCACAACAGCTCTCGCATCTACCAACACCAACACTCAGCTGTAGTCCGGTGCAAAAGAAAACACATACCGTACTTTTTTTTTCTCTCCTCTGAAATTTTACTCGATTGCTGGAATAACAATTTTCTATTTCTTTGGGGGGAAGGTCTGGTGCCGTTGACTCGTCTCAGCTGATTTATCATGAACCGTACCATCTTCTGTCACCTCTTTTAAACCTTTTGAGTACAATGATTATACCCCTTGAGTACGATGATTTAAACCCCATGAGAAACGATGATTTAAACCCGTTGAGTACGGTGGATAACCCCTTCAGTTTAGTGATCTAATCTCCATTATAATTTAAACCTCTTGAGTACGATGACTTTAAGACGTCTCACTCAAGAGGTTGTCACCGTACTCAAGGTGGTTTAAATCATCGTACTCAAGGGGTTAACTCATCCTGGCTAGCGTGGACTGTTGTCGCCTCATCAGTCAATCAGTTAACTGGTCGAGTATATAGACTGTCATCCCCAGTCAGTCAGTGAACTTGCCGTGTATATAGACTGTCTCACCCCCAATCAGTCAGTGAATTGACCGTGTATATAGACTGTCGGGTCCCCAGTCACTCACTTAACTGGTAACTGTGATTCATAACCCTATTACTTAAAACCGTTGTGGTGCAGTCATTTAACACTGTAGTGCATAATACTACTTTTATACTTAAGATCGCCGTTGTGTATTAAGTAACCTTGTAGTGTCATAAAGTAACTGGCCCACTCCCTTGTAACAGACCCCGACACACTACACGTTCTGTACACGATGTCCACCCAGGAGACACGGATTTGTACGTGTTTAGGCAAGCGTATATCTGGTGAGGGGGGGGGGGGAAGTGGAGAGGTTAGGGGTAGGTAGGGTTAAGAGGGAAGGGGATAGGGGAAGAGAAGGGAGGGAGAGGGGAAGGAATTTAAAGGGAGGGAGGGAAGGTTAAAGAGAAGGAGAGAGAGAAGAGTTTAGAGGGAGGAAGAGGAGGTGAGAAGGAGAGGGGGATGTTGGAGGTTAGAGGGAGGTAAGGAGAAGAGGTTGAATGAAGGGAGAGGTTGGAGGAAAAAAGGAACACATTTAACCTAACCCAACCAATACATTACTGTACCTGTACTCTCGACGTTACTGTACTTGAACAATATTTCAGAATAACCTCACCTGTATCTGAACCCATTGCAACAGCTAAATCAACTCAATTTACTTAACCACACACACACACACACACACACACACACACACACACACACACACACACACACACACACACACCGCCGCCATCGCTTCTTTGCCTCCAAACTACCACTAACTACAACCTGGCGTGCATTGGCCTCGTTCGTCTGAGCCAATCAGTCGTTTTGATCGTGGTAGCACTTCCGGTGGGGGCGTGGGGGTGGTCGTTAGCCTGGCGCCTGTTGTTAGAGCCAGTCATTCTCTCCTACCATTCATTATAACCTCGACTGTGTGTGTGTGTGTGTGTGTGTGTGTGTGTGTGTGTGTCGCCGTCCCCCAACGATTTGTTCCCTGTCAAGACGGCCGCTACAGTCTGGTCTTGTATTACTGTTACAAATGACTATGACTATGACTGGAGATGTGGTTATTATCTTAGTTATAAATAATGTTACTACACCGTCTCATTGTTCAGTGTCATGGCGGGCAGTACAGTCTGTTTTGTATTACCTACAAATGACTGTATTACTGTTACTGAAGTTTTCTTATTACGAAAAATCTTGTATTTCTGTTACCACACCCATTACCGTTTACTGTTACAGCCCTTACTGTCTGTTTTATGTCCTCTTACAAACGCCTGTATTACTGTAACTAAAACCATTACCTTTGTATCCCGTTGAAAAGATTCTTACTGATTCCATTAAATACTGTATTCGTGTTGTAAAGCCTGTAGTCACTGTAACGATGTTGGGTGTATTACAGTCTGGTGTTTTGTATCCTTGTATCGGTTACTACAGTCAGGAGTTTCTGTAGTTCTCTTACAGAAGGTGACCTTATCCCAAAGTTACAGTACATATACGTTATAGCGCATTACATTGAGGTGTTGTATCGGTACCCTGTTACAGAAACCGTAGGTAAGTAAGGGTTACAGGTAGGGAGACAGACAGACAGATAGACAGAATGAGTAGGTACAGTTAAACCAGACAGACAGATAGGTAGTATGAGTCGGTACCATTATGAACACAGACAGACAGACAGACAGACAGACTGTATGAGTGAATGAGCGAGTGAATAATTTGTATTTGTTCTACACGATACATTATGTAATATTATCCCTGGTACAAAACCCATGAGCCGCTGTATTATTGTTTAGTAGGATACAGCGGGTGTCCTTGTTGCTACCGTTACAGTGCAGGCTTAATCTTATTAGCACTGTAATCAAGCTCCTTTTGGTACTGTATTTTCGTTACAGTGAGTGTCTGTATTAATGTTACGGGCGTCTTGGTTATTGGTTGATCTTTTAAGTTTGTAACGGCACACACACACACACACACACACACACACACACACACACACACACACACACACACACACACACACACACACACACACCGTCAAGGTTTGTTCCTCGTTCCCTCACAGAATGATTCATGAGTGTCCAGTGACTTGTGGAAGACGAAGATGTGACTTATGGAGCGAAGAGGGAAGTGAAATAGAGAGGAAGAGGGGGAGAAGAGGGAAGAAAGGAAGGGGAAAAAGAAGGGAGGTGAAGAAAGAATAAGAAGAAAAGTAAGATGATGGTTTTACCCTTTGAGGATGGTGGTTTAACCCTCCAGGACTCAAAGGGTTAAGCTAATTCCGGAGGTTCCACCCAAAATGGCCCTGGCTACTGATATCTTCCCTCCACCCTTCCCTCCCCCCTCCCCCCCTCCTCTCTCCCAATCCCCTCCCCTCCTCCCCTACACTGGGTATAATGGTGCCCCGATACCCAGAGAGGAGAATAATATACCCAATTTGATCTAATTTGGGGCAGGGTGATTGACTGGTCATGGTTGCAGTACATACTAGAATAAAAAATGCCTTCAGCCTACTCTTTTTTTTTATAGGGTTACTTGTTACTTGCTCCATATACATGTTTCACTTGATACATCTCATCATGGTAAACTATGGATCGACTAGTGCCTGTTTGCACTTGTCTGCTTGCGCCAAATTCATCAATAAGTTCTTCCCTAATTACAGTTGTAAGGGTTCTTTTTGACAGACCCAAATTGTATTCAACGGTGTCTTTGTTAGACGCGAGTTTGGCGAGGGCATCAACTCTGTCATGTTTTATGAGGCCTATATGAGAGGGGATCCACAACAGTTTGATCTTGGCAACCCGGTCAACAAGGTACGCATATTTGTGTCTGGTTTCAGAGACAAGAGCGTGACAACTTGAGTCGAGGGTGTCAAGGGCAAGTATTGAGGATAGAGAGTCAGTGATGATGAGACTGTCAGTGACAGTGGTTTCAATGAATTTAATAGCTGTAGGAATGGCGGGGGGAGGGGGGGGGGAAGAAGGAAGGATGGAGGAAAGGGTGAGGAGAGAGAGAAGGTTTGGATGGAAGGGAAGGAAAGAAAAGAAAGAGTAAGGGAAAATGGGAGGAGAGGAGAATGGGTGGATAGAAGGAAGGGAAGGAGGAGAGGGGAAGATGGAGCTAATGGAAGGAGAGAAAGGTGGATGGAAGGAAGGGAAGGAGAAGAAGGAAGGGTAGAGAAGTCAGAGGGGGGTTGCATAAAGTAAGAGTATATAAAGGAAGAAGAAGAAGAGTGTGGATGGGAATGAAGACTCAAGGGTGAGGGAGGAAAGGGGGAGGAGGAGTGTAGGTGAGAGGGAGAAAGATGGGTAGGTGGTAGAGAAGAGGGAGGAGGGAGTGAGGGTGGGTTGGATGGAGGAGGGTTGGTGAGTGGGAGGGAGAGAGATGGAGGAGGAGGGTGGGTGGGTGGGAGTGGGGAAGGACGGAAGGAAAGCACATCGCGTCAGTCTGAATCATAAATAATTTGACCATAACAGGTGTATTTTAACCCCTCGCTGACCCGGAAGTAATTAGTGGTCAGTGGGACGCGTGACGCCTGTTGTTAATACGATAGTTCCTTAAGATGTCGACGAAACACAGAGAAGTAGAAAAAAGTAAAGTAAGATCACCTGAAGATCAGACACCCCAGCTTCTATCACATGAAGTTTAGACACCCCAGGAGATTTATTTATTTTATCTGATATGCAGGTGTAGGCGTAATAATAATAATACTAATAATAAAGAGACCATTGGTATTTTCCCTAACGACTGTGGCTCTAGATTCACTCGTCCCAGACCTGTTCTGTTCCTGTCTAGCTCAATTTGGTCTCGGACACAAGAATATAGACACTCATTGCACTGTTGATAAAATGTCATACAAAAAGTGGCGACCCTCATCAAAAATTGGAAGGTAAGTGCAGACAGAAACGAAAATAATTATACAGTTGGAAATTTGAGACTTCCATTATGAGTGGGGGAAATAAGTACTTTTTTCCCGGTATATGTGTGTGTGTGTTCTTTCCCGGCTGTGTGTGAGTGTCTTCTTTCCCGGCCTTGTGTGTCTTTTTTCCCAGGCGTCTATCTCTCAGTTCAAATCTTCAAACTTGCAGCGTCATTTTAGCCTCGAGTCTTATACATATTGTTCAAGGGTTCCCACCAAGCTCTATACTCTGCACTTAAAAAAAAAAAAAAAAAAAAAAAAAAAAAAAAAAAAAAAAATATCCACGTCCAGATTTTCCTTACATTTGCCAACCAATCTAAAACTCGCTTCCTGTCAGACAACCATGCGAAAAAAAGTTCATACTCTGAATAGAAGTTTATAAATACCTTAATGATATAATTACAGTGCAGTCACTAGAGAAGGTAAAATTACAGAAGAAAATTTGTAACCTACAGAACACCATTACACTCACAACTACAGCAGTATGAATATGTAAGCACTGTTTTATTGGAGGAAGTCATGTGATCTACAGCCTACCTACTTCTACAGGATAACCCTCATTTAGTAGGATTTGTCCGTATAGTGACTGAAGACTTCGTTGTAATGGATAGAAGAACTCGTGGACTGCAAGATGTGATGAAGGCGTTGATGTCGATAGCTGTGAAAAATCAGTGAATTTATAAACTCACTGTCATCACCTCTCCCCCCCTCCATGCTGGGTGGGTGATGTGACTGAATAAAGTATAAGGCTTTGTAGACCTGAGGAAGTGTTTTACTGTATAATTGAATCAGGAGTATAATTAACTAATAACTTGTCTTGAGTATTTCCCACTAATGTACTGAATCACACACACACACACACACACACACACACACACACACACACACACACACACACACACACACACACACACAGACACTACCATCACACAACCTATAACTCTCTCTCTCTCTCTCTCTCTCTCTCTCTCTCTCTCTCTCTCTCTCTCTCTCTCTCTCTCAGTGATGATACTGAAGGGAGTTGGCCTCTGTAGTACTTGATAAATCCTGTTATAGTCTCCTGCGTCTGTCAGCTCTATGAATCACCGTACTAACTAACTGACTGACTGAGAAAACTTCCTTGATCCGGAAATAAATATTCAGCCACGTTGAGAGATACCGATCCAGGGTTCTTTTTTCCTCCTTCGCCTCTTCTTCTTCCTTCTCCTATTGGTCCAGTCCTTCCTCCTCCTCCTCCTCCAACCACTATCTCCATCTCCTCCTTTTCCAGTTTCTTCTCACATTTGACCCCCTTCTCCCCTTCCTCCTCCTCTTCCTTCTCCTCCTCTTCCTTCTCCCCTTCCTTCTCCCCTTCCTCCTCCTTCTACTCTCCACTTACCTAGTCGTGCCTTACTCCGCACGAGTAACACAGGCCACCAACACGCTATACTCGTCTTTACCCGAGAATTACTCATTTCCCTGACCTGCTACCGAGCCAAAGTTAACCTAGCCTACCTTGACCTAGCTTAACCCCACCGATCTTGACCTAACCAAGTTTAATATAACTTTAACGTAACCTGACCTAACCTAGCCTACCTTGACCTAACTTAACCCCACCGATCTTGACCTAACCAAGCTTAATATAACTTTAATGTAACCTAACCCAACCTAACCTGAAGATAAAAGTACCTGCCAAGATATATGAGCTTCGTCACTATCTACTGAATATATTACACTCAAGCACCTGACTGTCTTTTGTGTGTGTGTGTGTGTGTGTGTGTGTGTGTGTGTGTGTGTGACTGTATCTGTGTGTGTATGCGAGTGCCTGTATGTTTGTATGTGTGTGTGTGTTTGTGTGTGTTGTTGTTAAGTTTGATGGCTGATTTAGTGTCGTTTACTCGGCTGTGAGTAAAATTAGACAAGTTTAGTTAGCCATTAATAGTTTGGCTTACGAGGTGAAAATATCTGGTTTGGCAGGTGATAATGGCGACCAATTTGCAGTAACTTGAGGCCTTAGTTGTATCTGTTTGTTATTTATTTATTTATTTATATTTTTATTGTTATTATTAATATTTTTAGTTATTTATTTATTTGTTTTGCTTATTTATTTATATTATTTTTCTCATTTCCTCGCTTCATTGTTTATTTTTTTAAGTAGTGAATGCCTTTCCTTTCAGGCTTCAGTCAGGCTTAAGGCTTCAGACTGAGTAATAAACGAGTATTTATCTACCATCTGATAGAACTAACTTGGGAAAATCCTAACACTGATATGCAAAGCCAGAGGGAACACACGAGCTATTTATATTTCTCCAAACAATCGTATTTTTCTTGTCTTTTTTTTTCAACTAAGTATCGTTCAAATATAAGATAAGTGTGAATGTGTAATAATAATAATAATAATAATAATAATAATAATTAACGGTTTATTGAAAGAGCATGGCAGCCAGAAGGCTGAAAATATACAGTTGCATAATTGGGAAATGGGTCTCTTTTGATTTACAAATAATATACAAGTAACATAATGATACAAATATGATAAATAATAACTAGGTGGGGAAAAGCTCAAACTACAGGGCATTTCAACATAGTGACAGCGCAAAAAGTAAGATTGACAGAGAGTGAATACACTGGTTGATTACAAGTTATTGATAATTTTTACAATGGTTGGGACTGGGCTGTTCTTATAGTGATCAGTTCGTGCTCGTATGGGCTGGATGCGGTTGTGGTGTCGAATAGCAATTCTCGGGCGGGGGATCTCTGGTGGTAGTAGGAGCCGGTGTCGAGGATGGTGCAGCAGCTTCTCACCAAATTTGCAGATGAGGTCGTAGTGATGGTCAGTGAGAGCCGAGAGGGTCAGTGTGTTGAGCGCTTCTTGATGTGGAGAGAATAATCTTGCATGCCCTCTTTTGCACATTTTCTAGGTGTTTAAGTTGTGTGACACTTAGGGAGGAAGACCAGGTAGGGGAGGCATAGGTGAGTTTGGGAAGTATGAATGTTGAGTAAACACTGAGGAGCTCGGGTGCAGGAACTCCGAGGGACTTGAGTCGGCGGAGGAGTGGAGACGGAAACTGGAGGATTTGACAATTTCACTGACGTGTGGTTTCCAATTTAGTGTGTGTGTGTGTGTGTGTGTGTGTGTGTGTGTGTATAGCTCAGCAGTGGTAGTAAATATTTGGTGGTCACGGTAGGAAGAGAAATCGCCTGGTAATGATCGCGAGAGAATCTAACTCTTTCACTCAGTCGGCTGGTCGGCTGGTTGGGGATTCCTGGAATACTTGGGTCCGTCGCCACCCACTCCACCCTCTCCACCCACCTACTCCACCAACCCACTCCACAACCCCCTCTATTCATTCCACCCACACTACTCCATCCACACCTTGACATTCAACCCACTCCATCCACAACCCACTCCACCAACCCACATCACCCCTTTCACTCCATCCATCCACCCAACCACTCACCCATCCACATCCACCCACTCCATCAATCCACTTCACCCACTCTCCACCCACTCACTCCATCCATCCGTCCATCCACCCATTCCACTCACCCACTCATCCATTCCAACCACCTTTCATCTTCTCCATACGGGCATGTTCCACAGCACACACACACACACACACACACACACACACACACACACACACACACATATCCTGCATTAAGTGACTTTCTCTATCTTGCACTTTTTTCCTCCTCCTCCTCCACCTCCTCCTCCTTCTTCCTTCCTTCCTTCCTTCTCTCTACCACCCTCTTCCCCTACCTTTCCTTCCCTCATCATACTCTAAACTCCTCCTCTCGTTCCCTTCCCTATTCCTCTCTTCCTCTCCAACTTCTCCCCATTCCCTCTCCTCCCTTTTTCTACTCCCACTTTTCTGCTCCTTCCTCCCTCTCCTTTCTCTACCTTAATCCCTCCTACCTCTCTCCTTATCCCCCACTCCCTCTCTCTACCCCACTCCCTCTCCCTACTCCCACTCCCCTTTGTTTGCTGTAAAAGCCTCTACACAAAAAAAATCGAGACGCGCTTCGACTTCAGTAAACAAATCACCTTTGTTGTGTTTTTCTAAGAGAATCCGGCAGCCGCTTATGAATCCATCCCATTATAACATTTACAAGAACGAGAGGCGATGCATCCTATGGTCCTACACTCAGGATTATATTTCACGATATTGTGTTTTTAATTCTATAATTTTGTCTACTGTATAAACTAGTCTGTTATACCTTACTGTACTCGGTTAGGTTAGGTCAGGTCAGGTCAGGTCAGGATCACCTGAAGATTAACCCCAAATTATTTCCTCTTATGATTAGCCACCCTATCGTTCACCTAACCTAACCCCCCATAGATAGCGTTAAGGTAATGAATCAACAGGTAAAAAAATAAAGCTTAGGGAACTAATTACAGGTGATCCACATAAGTTTCGCACAATTACCTGTACAATCACTGTTCGTACTATGGACCCCCGTCCCTCCCCCCCCCCCTCCTACAGGTATATCAGTTTACACTCCTGATTACTGTACCTATGTATCGTCAGGATTATCTGTATATTATCAGTATCGTAAATATTATCTGTATCTTCAGTATTATCAGTATCGTCAGTATTATCAGTATCGTCAGTATTATCAGTATATTATCAGTATCGTCAGAATCATCGGTATATTGTCAGTATCGGCAGTATATTATCAGTATCGTCAGTGTTGTCTCAATATCGTCAGTATCATCGGTGTATAGTATCAGTATAGTCAGTATAGTCTCAGTATTATACGTGTAGTCATGGAGTCATTCATCACCAGGGCAAGTGGTTGGTAATATGACATAAGAGGAGAACCAGGAAACGACGGTCGGCCTCACAGCTGGGTAATAAAGACACACACACACACACACACACACACACAGGACAGAGGAACAGTTAGTGTTTGTGTTAATCTTCCATCTTTGTGAGTCGTGAAAGCAAATGAAACCTAGAAAGAAAGAAAGAGAGAGAGAGAAAGAGGGGGTTGAGAGAGAGAGAGAGAGAGAGAGCACCTACATACCTCTTTGCCATGCATTACTCCAGATCAGTGAACGAAACTATGTGCATGAACGTACAAGTGACCACACCCACCACCACTACCTCCTGCCCATTCCCTTCTCCACTAAAGACACGAAATATATTCTACTCCTTCTGGCTTCCTGGATGCTCGAGGAACCTGTAGGAGGGGTTTTACTTCGTCAGGAGAGAGATGCTTCGTCAGGAGGGGGAGGAGTGAAGATCGATATGTTTTGAGAAGGGCGAAGAAAAGATGTGGGGTTCGTTCATGGCTGTACCTTCCCTCACTCCTACCACCCCCACCTCCACCCCCACCCAGCAGGTTCAAGTCCAAGGCTGACCAATAACCCCAGGTGGATGAGGAGGTGGTGGTGATAGTGGCAGTGGTGGTGATAGTGGTAGTTGTGGTGATGGTAGGGGTGCTGGTGAAGGTGGTGGTGGTGGAAGTGGCAGTGGTGGTGGTGGTGGTGGTGGTGGTAGTGGTGATGGTGGTGGTGGTGGTAGTGGAAGTGGTAGTGGTAGTGGTGATGGTAGTGGAACAAAATGAAAATAAATGAATAAATTAATAAGAAAAAAAACAAGAGAAAAAGAATGAGAGGAAGAGGATGAAATAGAGAAATTATAAGACTTACGAGAGAAAATGATGACGAAGTGAACAGGAAGATAAGAATGAGAACCAGAAAAGGGAGAGAAAATTAGGTTGAAGGTCGATAAACGAGACAAAGAGAGAGAGAGAGAGAGAGAGAGAGAGAGAGAGAGAGAGAGAGGAATAAGGAAACTATGTGAAATGGAATAGAGATAGAAAGAAAGAACGAGAGAGAGAGAGAGAGAGAGAGAGAGAGAGAGAGAGAGAGAGAGACAACAGAAGGTAACGATGTGAAAAAAGAGAGAACGAGAGAGAGGAAGTAAAATAACTACGTGAAAAGAAATAGAGATACACTATAAAGAAAGAAAGAAAGAGAGAGAGAGACAGGTGTATAAAAAGAAAGGTATATTGTAGTGTATAAACCCGTCTTATTGTACTGAGAATACCACACACACACACACACACACAGTTATACTTTTTAGTAATAGTAGTAGTAGTTGTGGTGATAGTAGTAGTAGTTGTTATTGTTGTTGTGGTATTTTATTTTATTTATTATTATCATTATTATTATTATTATTATTATTATTATTATTATTATTATTATTATCTATATTATTGTCAATATTATTGTTATTATTATCATCATCATTATTATTCTCTGTCCCAGGTAGTGGTGTGATGTGGCAGCCAAAACCTACAGGTACTTCTTTATTTTCATCTCCTCGTAACCAGGTGTAGGAGAGCACAGGTAAGTGAGGAGGTAGAGTACAGGTAGGTGAAGAGGTAGAGTACAGGTAGGTGAAGAGGTAGAGTACAGGTAGGTGAGGTGGTAGAGTACAGGTAGGTGAAGAGGTAGAGTACAGGTAGGTGGGAGGTAGAGTACAGGTAGGTGAGGAGGTAGAGTACAGGGAGGTGAGGAGGTAGAGTACAGGTAGGTGAGGTGGTAGAGTACAGGGAGATGGGAGGTAGAGTACAGGGAGGTGGGAGGCGGGAGGTAGAGTACAGGGAGATGGGAGGTAGAGTACAGGGAGGTGAAGAGGTAGAGTCACAGCACACCTTTGATACCATATTGGTTTCTATCTTCGTATCTTGCGACCAACTTTCTGGCTTTTAGGATCGTTGGGCTAGGAGGATGGAGGATGGCCGGGCTAGGAAGATGGAGGATGGCTGGGCTAGGAAGATGGAGGATGGCTGGGCTAGGAAGATGGAGGATGGCTGGGCTAGGAAGATGGAGGATGGCTGGGCTAGGAAGATGGAGGATGGCTGGGCTAGGAAGATGGAGGATGGCTGGGCTAGGAGGATGGCTGGGCTAGGAAGATGGAGGATGGCTGGGCTAGGAAAGAGCATCAGCCGGGGGGGGGGGGGGTCGGCAGGTCAGACAGGTCAGATTAGAGATAATGTGAAAGCAATGATGGAACATGACCAAAAATTAAGGGAATAGAGAGAGAGGGAGAGAAAGAGAGGGAGAGGAGGGAGAGAAAGAAAGGAGAGAGGAAAGAGAGGGAGAGGAGGAGGATTAGTAAAAAAAAGAGGGAGAGAAAGAAAGAGACGGAGAGGAGGGGGAGAGTAAAAAAAGAGGGAGAGAAAGAAAGGAGAGAGGAAAGAGAGGGGGAGAGTAAAAAAAGAGGGAGAGAAAGACAGAGAGGGAGAGGAGGAGGGAGAAAGGAAAGAGAGGGAGAGGAGGAGGGAGAGTAAAAAAGAGGGAGAGAATGAAAGGAGAGAGCAAAGAGAGGGAGAAAAAGAAGGAGGGAGAAAAAGGAGAGAGAAAAAGAGAGAGAGAGAGGAGGGGAGAGTAAAAAAAGAGGGAGAGAAAGAGAGAGAGAGTGTGTTACTATTGAAATTACGAATTATTTTTATTATTATTTTTATTATTATTATTATTATTACTCGTGTTCAAGTTGACGTAGGTAAATTCAAACAACTTTTACTCAAAAAAATAAAAATAAAATAAAATAATAAATATATACAAATTCATCAGTTTAGACCGTCGAAAGAGATTGAGCAAAATTTACGTTGGAGTTTGGTTGTGTATTGGTTGTGTGATGACCTTTAATGGCGGGGAGGAGCACTAGGTCACACGGGGTCACCTACACCACCTACACTGTCTTGTCCCGCCGAGTGTAGACGGTTCCTCCCTACCCTTCTTATAGAAACTTATGGCTCTCTCTCTCTCTCTCTCTCTCTCTCTCTCTCTCTCTCTCTCTCTCTCTCTCTCTCTCTCTCTCTCTCTGTGGTTAGGTTGAGTTAAGATAGTTTATGTGAGGTGATTTTTCTCAGTCACTTTTTTTCCTGTAACATATCTTTCTTGATTCGTCAACTCACCTCACCTCACCAAGAAAGAATTAGCGTAGGACCCTCTTAGTTATGACTCACCATTACAACATAGAAGAATGATGCCCTCTTTTGACCCCTTCTAGCGGCGGTACCAACATGGGGCATCTAGTCGTTCTCACCTGTCTGGATCACTCCTTACGAGGTCATTGTTGTCTCTGGCCAGGTGACCCCCCGTGCCACCCTACCTGGCCTCATTAACCCCCACCACCTGGCTCCACTTATTAATTGCGCCAGGTTTAGGGTAGAACTTTACCTGTACGAGCGTTAGTTGAGGTAGAAGGTAATGGTGTTCTTGTAGTGGCGCCTTAACTATATACAGACAGACGGGGAGAGAGACAGACAGACGGGGAGAGAGAGACAGACAGACGGGGAGAGACGGACAGACAGACGGGGAGAGACGGACAGACAGACGGGGAGAGAGACAGACAGACGGACAGAGAGACAGTCAGACAGATTAACAGAGACAGACAGACAGAAAGAGAACCAGCTTTACACATACACACAAACAGCCACAAACACACAAAAAATAGACAGACAAACACACAGATACACAAACGGACGGAGAAATAAGAAACAGTAATCATTCCCTTGGCTCCTCCTCCTCCTCCAACACTCTATGTACTACTGTAGGTGACAGCGTCCGTCCTGCCTCCTACCTCACTCCCGAAAGACAGGAAATACCTCACATACACACACAGACAGCTTGCACCACCACCACACGCGGGCACCTCATTGGTCTACTGGTACCCCCCCCCCCCTCCCTCTCCCCTTACCGCCGTCAACCCCAGTCCTGAAACCCAACAACCTAATCAAACTGAAAAGATTGGGACCTATTCTTGATGGTTAGGTTAGGTTAGGTTAGGTTAGGTTAGGTTAAGTTTCAAGATCACAACTTACACCTGGTGAACACCCTCATTTGCATACTCAAACATATATGGACCCAACATTTACATAGACTTATAATAGTCTCTTCCTTACATATACCGCCATCTCGAGAAACGAAAAACGTCTGTAGCTGTCGCCTTCATTGATTTCACTAAAGCGTTCGACCAAGTCGACCACAATATAATCATCAACAAAGCTATTGACCTCGGGCTTCGGAGAAGTCTCATACCATGGCTTACAGACTTCCTCAGTGACCGACGCCAAGCTGTACGCTTCCGAGGGGCTGTCTCCACCTTTCAGTCACTCACCTGTGGCGTCCCCCAAGGCACCAAGATGGGACCACTCTGCTTCCTTATGCTCATCAATGATGCCCTAAGAGAAACCCCTGCTCGCTGGAAATATGTCGACGACTCCACCATTGGGATCAGCGTCAACAATTCTGCTCCCAACTATACCGCCCTTCAGGATTTATTGAACAGTCTCCAAAACTGGGCCACCAACAACCATGTCACCATCAACCATACCAAGACCATGGTTATGCACATCAACCTCTCCTCCGATATTGTCCCACCTCCTTCCATTACTCTAGGTCCGAACACACTCCAGGTTGTAGATTCCACGAAGCTCCTCGGCGTCACCATAGACAACAAACTAAATTGGAAACCACACGTCAGTGAAGTTGTCAAATCCTCCAGTTTCCGTCTCCACCTCCTCCGCCGACTCAAGTCCCTCGGAGTTCCTGCACACGAGCTCCTCAGTGTTTACACAACATTCATACTTCCCAAGCTCACCTATGCCTCCCCCACCTGGTCTTCCTCCCTAAATGCCACACAACGCAAACACCTAGAAAAAGTGCAAAAGAGGGCATGCAAGCTTATTCTCTCCCCTTCCTACTCCACATATCAAGAAGCGCTCAACACACTGACCCTTTCGACTCTCACTGACCATCACCACGACCTCATCTGCAAATTTGGTAAGAAGCTTCTACACCATCCCCGACACCGGCTCCTACTACCACCTGAGATCCCTTGTCCGAGAATTGCTGTTCGACACCACAACCGCATCCAGCCCATACGTGCACGAACTGATCGCTATAAGAACAGCCCAGTCCCAACCATTGTAAAAATTATCAATAACTTGTAATAAATCAGTGTATTCACTCCCAGTAAACACTGCTCCTTACACTGTCACTATGTTGAAATGAACTGTAGTCTGAGCTTTTCCCCATCTAAGTTATTATATGTCTTATTTGTGTCACTTATGTTACTTGTATATTATTTGTAATTCGCAACCCATTCCCCAAATATGTAACTGTATATTTTCAGCCTTTTGGCTGCCAAGCTCTTTCAATAAACCGTTAATTATTATTATTATTAGTATTATTTACACACACACACACACACACACACACACACACACACACACATATACCTCTACTTTCTCTCTGAATGAAAGCATGGCAATGACAGAGAGAGAGAGAGAGAGAGAGAGTTAAATAAAGAGAAAGAGTGACTGACTACAAACACGCAGACAGAGATCAAAGATATACAGACAGATAAACAAACAGAAACAAAGACAAACAGACAGACAAAACAACAACATTACCCCTCTACAGTGGACACAAAACTATATTAGTCCTTCTCATTGTCACTACGAGGGGGAGTTACTTTACGCTATACTGTATAAAACCCCGCCACGGAACACTTCACCCTGGCGTTTGAATGAGACCAACGAGGTATAGTGGTGCTGGTGAGAGAGCCTCCGAGGTATAGTGGTGCTGGTGAGAGAGCCTCCGAGGTATAGTGGTGCTGGTGAGAGAGCCTCCGAGGTATAGTGGTGCTGGTGAGAGAGCCTCCGAGGTATAGTGGTGCTGGTGAGAGAGCCTCCGAGGTATAGTGGTGCTGGTGAGAGAGCCTCCGAGGTATAGTGGTGCTGGTGAGAGAGCCTCCGTGGACACCTGCATGACAGCCCGGTGATACTGAAGTGGCTCATGCCCTGACGTGTGCTGGGAGATAATTTGCATAAGTCAAGAGAAAGGTGAAGCGGATGGATTGAGAGAGAGAAAGAGAGAGAGAGAGAGAGATGAAAGGGAAAATAACAAGAAATAAAGGAAAGGAGGTTCTAGGCCGGTTGGGGGTGCAGGGAGTGTGTGTGTGTGTGGGGTGGGTGGGAGTGAGTGTGTGGGGGAGTGTAGGGAGTGTGTGTGGGGGGGTATAGGGAGTGTGTGTGTGGGGGGGAGTGTAGGGAGTGTGTGTGTGTGGGTGGGTGGGAGTGAGTGTGTGGGGGAGTGTAGGGAGTGTGTGTGGGGGGTATAGGGAGTGTGTGTGTGGCGGGTGTAGGGAGTGTGTGTGGGGGAGTGTAGGGAGTGTGTGTGGGGGGTGTAGGGAGTGTGTGTGGGG
This sequence comes from Homarus gammarus, assembly GCA_958450375.1. Classification (NCBI taxonomy): domain Eukaryota; kingdom Metazoa; phylum Arthropoda; class Malacostraca; order Decapoda; family Nephropidae; genus Homarus; species Homarus gammarus. The sequence goes on along the minus strand of CAUDMG010004049.1, from coordinate 246,855 downwards.
GGTGTAGGGAGTGTGTGTGTGGGGGGGGTGGGAGGGAGTGTGTGGGGGAGTGTAGGGAGTGTGTGGGGCAGTGTGTGTGGGGGGTGTAGGGAGTGTGTGTGGGGGTGTAGGGAGTGTGTGTGTGGGGGGGTGGGAGGGAGTGTGTGGGGTAGGGTGTGTGGGGGGGTGGGAGGGAGTGTGTGGGGTAGTGTGTGTGGGGGAGTGTAGGGAGTGTATGTGTGGGGTGGGTGGGAGTGAGTGTAGGGAGTGTGTGGGAGTGAGTGTGTGGGGGAGTGTAGGGAGTGTGTGTGGGGGGGGTGTAGGGAGTGTGTGTGTGTGTGTGTATGGGAATGTTGTAGGGAGTGGTTAAGCATCCATAGAGATGACTAACGCAGTGAACTAGGACTCATATAATACAAAAAAAAAATCAAATTATTATTGACTTTTAATCTGTACTAAGAAATTATGATGTAGTTTTATTACACTGATAGAAGGTGAAATATGAAAGACAAAATCAAATGGAATATTTATAGTTCTAAATTAGCTCTCTCTCTCTCTCTCTCTCTCTCTCTCTCTCTCTCTCTCTCTCTCTCTCTCTCTCTCTCTCTCTCTTTCTTTCTTTCTCTTTCTCTCGTGCCACTTACAAAAGGTCAAGATTGATCCAATATCGTATGAGAATGCAAGAGACTCACCGGCCATGACTTTTCTCTGTAATAATTGTCTTCATGATAGCGGAAGACAATGTCAGTTCAATATATACGTTTTCATCTTTTCTTCGTTTTTTTCTTCGGTTTTTTTTTGAGGGGGGGGGGGGGGGGTGGCACACGATGAACAGATGTGAGGAGTCGTGACTTTGAACACACCTTGGCCTGGTTCTGAAATTTCTGGAGAGGGTAGGGGAGGGGAGGGAGAGGAGGGGGGAGGGTAGAAGGGGGAGGGGAGGGAGAGGGGAGGGAGAGGAGGGGGGAGGGTAGAAGGGGTAGGGGAGGGAGAGGAGGGGGGAGGGTAGAAGGGGTGGGGGAGAGGGGGAAGTTCAGTGTTCATTACAGGTATAATAACCGTTCAACAGACACTTTCATAATGTTCATAAGGTTATCATAATACTCTTTAACTTGTCAGTGTTTCAAGTTACACCTCTAACCTCGAGTGGCTAGTAATACCTCACACTCGTACTACTAGCAAATAATAGTCTTGTTCCATAGATAAATAAATAAACAAATAAACAAGTAATGAATGAATGTAATTAATCGATAAGCTTATAGTAAATAATTAATTAATCAAATAAACAATGGCTTCGGTATAATTAAATATATATATTCGTATAAAATTGGAAGGATTTATAAACACACACACACACACACACACACACACACACACACACACACACACACACACACAGAGGAGGATAATGAACATATAAATTCGAATAACAAAGGGGAGATACTTCTTAATGAACGATAAAAGAAAAAAAATAATATGCAAATCAGACGAGAAGTAGCGGGGTTTTTTTCTTCTTTGTCTCTTTTGTTATTTATTTTGTATCTCATTCCTGCTTTCTTTTTTTTAGTTCTTTTTTTTTTACAGTCGCTTTTATGGTTTATCCTTCGTTACTTTTTTCTTTGTTGTCATGTTTTTTCTTCTTTTATTTCTTCTTCGACTTTTTCTTCTTGCCTCTCTTTCATCAACTTGTTTCTACGGTTTATCGTTCTTCTTTTTCATACTACTACTACTACTACTACTACTACTACTACTACTACTACTACTACTACTACTGCTATAATTCTACTACCACCATCAACTGACCATTATCAAAACTACAGATAAAGAGAAGAGAGAGAAAAGTGAACTCAAAGGTAACTGCTCTCTCTCTCTCTCTCTCTCTCTCTCTCTCTCTCTCTCTCTCTCTCAGATATATTAAGTTAAGGAGTGTCCGTCATCAGGTTGAATACGGGTCAAAATAAAAGCCTACACGGTACAGTTAATCCCCTTCAGTCATAAAGATAAAACATGCAATTCGGTTTCCGCGTCAGAGAAGATTTCCCTAAAAACTACATCACAGTTTTGTCTTAATCGTTCACTTGCTAATAACCATCGGATTTTACGCGTTAAAAAATACGGCACAGATCGTATTATTTCGAAAACTGTAATAAATTCTGTTGTTAATACGATTTTGGGTGGATTGGTTTCCATTTCTCGATACGACATTTTGTAAACAGTTCCGTTTCCTCTGGTCAGCTGGTGGCGGTGGAAGACAAGAACGCCGCTCGGGGTCAACGTCCTCCTCAGCACCGCTCGTGAGGCAGCGCTCATCAAATGTTATTTCAATCTTCTCTTTTGGGGCTGTTATTCATCTTTCTTTCTTTAATTTTTTTTCTTTCATCATCAGCTTCATTGTGTGAGAGGTGTCGCGCCGGAAACCTCTTGGGAGAATGAATGAAGTCGTGGGAAGAGCCTGACGGACTTGGATGTTCATTGTCGCCTCAACCAAGATATTGTCGTTTAGGAGGAATACGGCGACAATTTTTCCGATAAAAGGAGAAGAATGTTATTATGTACGTACAGACGTGGGCCGTGTTGAGGCCTGTATTGGTCTTGTGCCATCACCAGTGACTACAGCGTCTTGTTTAAGTAATAGGTACGGCATGAGGACACAGAGCTGTACACACGAACACCCACCAGAGCTACACACAGAGAACATGACGTCTTCTGGACCACGTGAAGATTAGCTCCCCAGCTTATTTCACCACCCCCAACTTGATCTAACGTAATCTAATCTGACCTAAATCTTACCTAAACTAAATCTAATCTAATATATTCTAATATAATCTAAAACTAACCAAACCAAACCTAACCTAACCTACCCAAATTTTTAGTAAGAATAACTCTCTCTCTCTCTCTCTCTCTCTCTCTCTCTCTCTCTCTCTCTCTCTCTCTCTCTCTCTCTCTCTCTCTCTCTCTCTCTCTCTCTCACTGCGACACAAGCAGGAGATAAGGGTCATCCGATAGCCTGCAAAGGAAGTCCCGAGTTCGTCGTCTCCACCACCAGCAGTACAGTGTCTCAGGTTGTGTGTTGTCTTACCTTCACTTTCCCACGATCCTTACCTACACTCACCCACACCTACCCCCACTTGCCCACACTTACTTATACTTACCCACACTTGTCCAAACTTACCCACACTTGTCCAAACTTACCCACACTTGTCCATACTCACCCACACTTACCCACAACTCTCCTTATCCACACTTACCCATGACTCTTCTTACCCACACTTACCCACAGTTACCCACGGGTCTTTCTCTCGTTCCCCGCTTGTCTACATTTCATTGTCCAGTCCTTCATCGTTTCCCGGAACAAGGTGATGATTATCATAATTGAAGAGAGGGAGAGAGAAGAGAGGTGAGAGAAAAAGAGAGGGAGAGAGAAGAGAGGTGAGAGAAAAAGAGAGGGAGAGAGAAGAGTGGTAGAGAAAAAGAGAGATGAGAGGTAGAGAAAATGAGTGGTAGAGAAAAAGAGAGGGAGGGAGAAGAGAGGTAGAGGGAAAAGAGAGGAGAGAGAGAGCGAGAGAAAGAAGAGAGGTGAGAGAGAGGAGAAGGTAAAGAGAGGTAGAGAGAGAGATACAGGTAGGGAGAGAAAAAGAAGTACAGAAAGAGAGGCAGAGAGAGAGAGAAAGAAAAGAGAGAAAGAAGAGAGGTAGAGAGAAAAATACACGTGAAAGAATGGAGAGAGGTAGAGAGAGAAAGAAGAGTGGTAGAGAAAAAGAGAGATAGAGAGAAAGAAAAGAGGTGGCGAGAGAGAGAGAGAGAGAGATCGTCCAGTGTCTTCAAGGTTCAGTATATAATATCACGTTTACCCCTTTGTCTTGCCCCGCACGATGATGTGATGTATATCTCTCTCTCTCTCTCTCTCTCTCTCTCTCTCTCTCTCTCTCTCTTTTACCGACTGTTTCTTATTGGAATGATACATAATATCTATCTATTTATCTATCTATCTATCTATCTATCTAATTATCATCCGCTGGAGGAACATTTCATTTATTTTACTTAGAATTAATTAAACGTTCTACTTGTGACAGCGATATCACTAACGAGTATTTATATAGATGTGTGGGGGTGTCTGTGTTTGTGGGGGGTGGGGGAGTTTGTGGGGAGTGGGGGTGTTTGTGTGTGGGAGGTGTCTGTGTTTGTGGGGGGTTGGGGGGTGTTTGTGTGTGGGAGGTGTCTGTGTTTGTGGGGTTGGGGGTGTTTGTGTGTGGGGGAGGGGGTGGGGGTGTTTCTATGTGCGTGTAGAGGTGGGAGTGTTTGTGCTTGTGTGTGGGGGTGGTGGAGGGTGTTTGTGTGTGTGGGTGGGGGGGTGTCTGTTTGTGGGGGTTGGGGGTGTTTGTGCGTGTGTGTGTGTGTGTGGGTGTATGTGAGGGGGGTTGATTGTGTGTGTTGTGTGTATCTCTGCCTCTGTCTTTGTGTGTTTGTGTCTGTCTGTCTGTCTGTCTGTCTGTCTGTCCGTCCGTCTGCGTGTATGTGTGTGTGTGTGTGTGTGTGCGTGTGGCGGTTAGCGACCGTTGGGTGTTTTTTTTTTATTTTAAAGTTTTTGAACGGATCGACGCTGAGGCGGTTTGTGTTTGACCGTTAATGAGGTGAGGGTAGGTCAACCATCTGGCTTCTGAAGGTGATTGCTTCTGTCTGTCTGTCTGTGTCTTCCTGTCTCCCTCTGTCTGTATATCTCTCTCTCTCTGGAGGGAGGGAAGGTGGGGAGGGTAGGGAGTGGAGGAAAGGTAGGGAGTGGAGGAAGGGCAGGGAGTGAAGGGAGGGTATGGAGTGGAGGGAGGGTAGGGATTGAGGAAGGGTAGGGAGTGGAGGAAGGGCAGGGAGTGAAGGGAGGGTGGGGAGTGATGGGAGGGTAGGGAGTGGAGCGAGGGTATGGAGTGGAGGGAGGCAAAGGAGTGGAGGGAGTGAAGAGAGGGTAGGGAGTGGAGGGTGAGAAGGGACAGAGCCTTCTATTTTCACATTCTATTAACTGCCTTTTTTTTTCCTAGATTCTAAATCCCCCCACCCCCCTTCCTCTCTCTCCCCGCTCTCTACCTCCCCTCCTCCTACCCCCCCCCTCTCCCCTCCCCCGGCCTCCCCTCCCCCGGCCTCCCCTCCCCCAAGCTGTGTATCACTTAATAGATTGCGCCACTTTATGTCATACTCCTCTATTGCGCTTCTCCTAGTATCTATCTTTCTATCTATCTATCTGTCTATCTATCTATCTATCTATCTATCTATCTAATCTATCTATCTATCTATCTATCTATCACCTTCCCCTCTCATCGTGATCTAGTAACATATAGATTCTTACACCACTTTACCTCCTCCCACTCCCTCTCATCCTACCCCTCCTCATCCTTCCCCCTCCTTATTGTGTGTGTGTGTGTGTGTGTGTGTGTGTGTGTGTGTGTGTGTGTGTGTGTGAAGAATAACTGATAATGTCTCTTCTACCACAATCGCTATCATAAGTAAATAAATCACCATCACCACTATAACCACAATACCACAGTCACTACAACCACAACTGGAACCACAACCATCACTATAACCATCATTACAACCACCACCACCATTACAACCACTACCACAACCAGCACTACCACCATCACCACAACCACTGCCACCACCATTACAACCACTACCACAACCAGCACTACCACCATCACCACAACCACTGCCACCACCACCACCACAATCACTATAACCACCACTACATCCACCACCACCATTACCACCACCACAATCACCACCACCACCACCACCACCATCACCACCGCAAGCATGAGGTGGGTTACGGTGCCGCTTTCTAAAATCACCTGTACGTCACTTCTCTCAACCTGTTTCTTCCAAGTTTCCTCACATGCCTCCCTCCCTCACTTCCCTCCCTCCCTCACTTCCCTCTCTCTTTCCTTCTTTTCCCTCCCTCTCTCCTTCCTTCTCTTCCCTCCCTCTCTCCTGCCCACTTCTCCTTCCCTCTCTCCCTCCCCCCTCTATTCCCTCCCTCTCTTATCACCCTCTCTCCCTCCCCTCTCCTTCATTCTCTTCCCCCCCCCCTTTCCCCTTCCTTCTCTCCTTCACTCGTTTCCCTCCCCTACCTCCCTCCCTCTCTTCCCTCCCTCCCTCTCTTTCTTTCCCCTCTTCCCTCCCTCTCTCCCTCCCCCTTTCCTTCACTCTCTTCCCTCCCTCTCTTACCACCCTCTCCCCTTCCCTCTCTCCTTCTCTCCCTTACCTCCCTCCCTCTCTTCTCTCATCCCCTCTCCCACCCTCTCTCCTTCACTCTCTTCCCTTCCCCCTCAGTCTATATATCTCCGTCAGTTTGTCGTATATCTGTCTGTCTCTTCCTGTCTAACTGTCTGTATATTTCTCTCTCTCACGTACGTTTGTTTGTTCGTCAGCTGTACACCCCCCCCCCCCCACATTCACCTATCCTTTCACCAGCTGTACCTGAAGCAAGCACGGTAGGGACCCCTCTGAGCTCACTTGATTGCTTGCTTGCTTGGCTCTCTGCTTGCTTTCACGTGTGTGTGTGTGATTAAATTCTGAGTCTTCTTGATAATTTTTGTGTCTAATTTAGCTTCCATCCACTTGCATCCACACCTCCCACTCTATACCCACACTGTACCTCATATTACCACTTCCCACATTGCACCTTCACCAACCCCACATTGCACCTCCACCACCCCCACATTGCACCTCCACCACCCCCACATTGCACCTCCACCACCCCCACCTCCCACAATGCACCTCCACCACCTCCACATTGCACCTCCACCACCCCCACCTCCCACAATGCACCTCCACCATCCCCACCTCCCACAATGCACCTCCACCACCCCCACCTCCCACAATGCACCTCCACCACCCCCACCTCCCACAATGCACCTCCACCACCCCCACCTCCTACATTGCACCTCCACCCACACCTCCCACATCGCACCTCCACCCACACCTCCCACATCGCACCTCCACCACACCTCCCACATTGCACCTCCACCACACCTCCCACATTGCACCTCCACCACACCTCCCACATTGCACCTCCACCACACCTCCCACATTGCACCTCCACCACACCTCCCACATTGCACCTCCACCCACACCTCCCACATCGCACCTCCACCACACCTCCACCACACCTCCCACATTGCACCTCCACCACACCTCCCACATCGCACCTCCACCACACCTCCCACATCGCACCTCCACCACACCTCCCACATCGCACCTCCACCACACCTCCCACATCGCACCTCCACCACACCTCCCACATCGCACCTCCACCACACCTCCCACATTGCACCTCCACCACACCTCCCACATTGCACCTCCACCACACCTCCCACATTGCACCTCCACCCACACCTCCCACATTGCACCTCCACCCACACCTCCCACATCGCACCTCCACCACACCTCCCACATTGCACCTCCACCCACACCTCCCACATTGCACCTCCACCACACCTCCCACATCGCACCTCCACCACACCTCCCACATCGCACCTCCACCACACCTCCCACATCGCACCTCCACCACACCTCCCACATCGCACCTCCACCACACCTCCCACATTGCACCTCCACCACACCTCCCACATTGCACCTCCACCCACACCTCCCACATTGCACCTCCACCTCCCACATTGCACCTCCACCACACCTCCCACATTGCACCTCCACCCACACCTCCCACATTGCACCTCCACCACACCTCCCACATTGCACCTCCACCACACCTCCCACATTGCACCTCCACCACACCTCCCACATTGCACCTCCACCCACACCTCCCACATTGCACCTCCACCCACACCTCCCACATTGCACCTCCACCACACCTCCCACATTGCACCTCCACCCACACCTCCCACATTGCACCTCCACCCACACCTCCCACATTGCACCTCCACCCACACCTCCCACATTGCACCTCCACCACACCTCCCACATTGCACCTCCACCCACACCTCCCACATTGCACCTCCACCCACACCTCCCACATTGCACCTCCACCCACACCTCCCACATTGCACCTCCACCCACACCTCCCACATTGCACCTCCACCACCCACATAGCACCTCCTCCCACATTGCACCTCCACCCACACCTCCCACATTGCACCTCCACCCACACCTCCCACATTGCACCTCCACCCACACCTCCCACATTGCACCTCCACCTACACCTCCAGCTCTGTGTGTGTTTAATATATCACTTTTAAATCACTTTACGTCTTATATATTAGCAATAAGTCACTTTACTTATTATATATTATTTATAAGTCAATATATACGTATACAGCCTTAGCAACCTCCTCACATCATTAACGACCCGTAACTATCTGGTTCAAGCTCGTTAGTGGTAGCAATAGGGGCAGATGCACGTTTGTTTAGGTGAGGGGGAGCAAAGACTATATACGAAAGATAGGAACGCGGACCGATATGTTGTGTGAATTGGGTCCTAAAAAGTGCTGAGCAAAAACAATAGATGGCGCCAGTGTGCAACTCGTGTCGTGTGCAAAGACTATAGTTTGTTTATGTCACGACCGCGAAATTCATTTACTGTCAAAACGGCAGCAAGAGGACACCCGTGCGTGTTACGCCGCAGAACCAAGAACGATCATCTCCAATTTGTATACAATTCATTCCCAAAGGATAAAGAAAGGTAGGAGCACAGTTTTGAATTACATACATATGATATGACAGGTTTATTTATCATTCTTTTTACCAACAATGTGAAAACTCCCTGCAGGCAAAAAATAATATGGTTTTTAAATATTATTTACAGGTGCTTGCAATGGGATTTGAGAAGCTTAAAGGAAAGAGCTCAGAAATTATAAGAAAAAACACCAGGTTATGCAGCCATCATTTTTCCGAAGGCTACACTGCAGAGAAGGCAACTTCTAGGCTTTGTAAAAATGTATGTCCAGATATTAACCTGCGTTTGTATAATAATATGTACAGTGTGTCAAATATCAAATATTGTAAATAAATATGTTTGCACATGTATATATCTATAGACTTTATTTGATGATCCACATTTATATATTTATATATTTTTGTGGAAAATAAACCATTAAACTTTATGTATATCCTCCACCCCCAAAATATTGACTGTTACTGAAAACAATGTAATATTTTATATTCTAAAGCATAGAAAATGAGTTGGCATTCAGTTGACTTAAGTGAATAGGATATTTATATGATTCGCTTATAAAATATGCAAAAATATGTTCCAAGCGTAAATAAAAATTAAAGGGAGTAACAATTCTTCCACCAACTTATTATAACATAGCAAAGTGAACGACTAATTTATACATCTTATGTGTATTATATGGAGAAAATATAAAATTGGTTATATTAAAATATCTTCAGCATATTTCATATGAAAAATTGACACGTTCGCAACCGTTAACATGATGTTCCGTATTGTCTATGCGCCAGCTCAATAGATGTTGCTGTCGTGGATTTAGACCGCACATCTGTTTTAATGGTAAGGATAGTCGCTTTCCTATTTTTCGTATACAGTATAGTCTCTGAGTGGGGAGGGGGTTGGGTAGGGGTAGGTTGGTCCCTCATCCCATTAGCAGCTGGCCAAGCAGTCAAGGTGTGAGGACGGCAGGACAGTCACGGTGTGGAATTTATCATCACGTTGAAATTCTGGGAAGGTTTTATGCATTATTTTTCGTGACAACAAAGTTTTTTTTATATCACGGGATTTAGATCACCTGAGGATTAGGCCACCAGGTTATTTCATGTGATTAAACACCCTAATGTTACCTGGGGGGGGTTTAGGATAGGTTAGGTTAGGTTAGGTTTATTCTGTCATCATTAACGGGTCAGACCAGAAGCCTTCCCTATGACGTGTGTGCTGAAGAGACTTTGACGCTGTGCAAGTCTTTTGTATGTTTCCGTTTTAAGCTATTTCTCGTTTTTCCATTTACCTCATAAGTTAAATTCTGTAAATTAAAGGGAAAAAAATCATAAACTTCCCATCGAAAAATAATAGGAAATAAAATGGTGTTCGTTACCTTAGCCTTCAGCGATAATAACTAAGGACAGGTTAATGCCTTGACAGTCACTTGTACACATCAGCAGACGTGTGTGTCTGTGTGCGTATGTGTGTGTGTGTGTCTACTCAAGTTTCTTTACGCCATTTGCCTCTGTTTACCCAGCAGTAGTTAAGAACCTGGATGTTAATCGATTTGCGGATCGTGTTCTGGGGTAATGGTTAGCCAGTGCAGTTGACGAGTTGTCCGGTCTTCTCGGACAATTCCTTGACACTGGGTCATGCAACTCGTTAACTCAGGGTGTGGTTGTTGTGTTGGTGACAGCTTCTACACCTTAAACAAATTCACGCCTAGGTGGCCCTTGAGCTAGCCACCCTTGATCCACTGAGCATTGCGAAACTGAATAGTGAAAGAATTAGTGACAGGTCCTTTCCCTCTCCTCCTCCTCCTGTCTCTCTCTTCCCTCCATTTCTTAATCGTCTTCTCTTTCCGCCTCTCTCCCCTTCTCACTTCCTCCTCCTGTCTCTCTCCCTTTCATTTCTTCCTCTTCATATTCCGCCTCTTCTTTCTCCTCCTTTCTCTTGTTCCGCTCACTCATTTTGTTTATAAACAGGAGAGAATTTGCTACTGTTTACAGACAGGTGAGAGTCCATGCCAGTCATGGCACAACCACTTGAGTTGTCATGGTTTTTAAAGCCTTTATAACTCCACTGACCAATAAGAGCCCTTGTTCTCTGGACGTGTTTACTCCGTCATCACTTTGAGAACCAATGACTGCGCTTCTCTTGGCACATATTCACTACGTCATCGAAGCAAAAGCCAGTGAAAGCTCGAGTTATTTGAGCACCTGACACATGATCCTCCCAGCGGCTGATTATTTTTTGTAGACATATCCACAACGTCATCATTTTAAGGAACCAGTCACGGCTATTGTTATGTGGCACTCTTTCGTTTTTATATGTCATTGCTATAAGAGGCTGCTTGTGTCATATCGAGAAGTCTACGTCATCAGCGCGAGGACCAATTAACATTTGGTATTGTATGGACGTCTTTATAGCGTCATCACTGTAAGCACCAATGCCATCTTGTGTTGCGCCGTCACCGCCAGCCACCAAGGTGAGAAAAACTGGAACTGTTTAGACATTTATCAGATAATATTTATTAGAAACGACGAAATATTATTAATCTGACTACCAAGTTTGTCTAAGTGGCTGCTGGTGGGGCGGGGTGGGGCGAGGGGCGGCTGCACGCAGGAGCCTTCACCGCATGCTAACCCAACCAGTCCGGGACAGTTTCTTTATTTTCATGCGAGTCTGTAACACTTTTAAAAAGAGTCTTCCACGTCAAAGGAAAGTCGTAAAGGTGTGCACTCTCATTGTTTTACTTTGGGATAGAATTGTAACATTGCCCTCTGTTGTTATTCTCAAGGCGGGGAAATTCTCACCCGGAAACTTTATCTTAGCTCAAAGTTAGTCACCTCACCCCACACCCGAGCTCTCTTCAACACCCTCTTGTAAACTCAACAACAACTACTGTGAACCCTTTGAAGTAAGTTGCATAGTATGGAGAATATTGGTGAATCGTAATATGGTGAGTGTCTGTTTGTTTGTCTTTGTCTATCTCTCGGCGGCACAGTTTGTGTATGTTTAGTTTACTTAATGAGACTTTCGGTCATTGAGTTAGGTTGACGATGATGACGGGTTGATGATGATGATGAGGGGGTAATGATGATGACGCTAGAGATAGGGTAAAAATTAATGATAGGAGGGCCAGGGGAAGGTAGAGACGAGACTAGGATGGATGAAAGTAAAAAACTGCGATCCCAAGTGAGAGAGAGGGGGGGGGGAGGGGGAATTGGTAAGTGACAAATGACGTTTTGAAAATATTATGAGGTGGAGGGCCGTGGTCGCCAACCTTCAGACACAATGGCTGCGCACCTCGAGTGATGGAGGACACTAAAACGTAAACAGGCAGCTATTGTTTACTTTGTCTACACGTCACGTAAACAATAAACAACGAAGACAAATGAAAGTGTGGGCCGTATCCATGGTGATTAGGTCTCATTAATTACCTTGAACCAGGTAATGAGTGTTTGTATATCGATCAAAAAACAACAAAACGATATCAGATGAATAATTAAACGATGACGTCTGTATTTAAATGTGATATTCAATAGATTTCGCTTTTATTTTGTATTTCTTTCTTTCTTAGTTCATTTTTTATTTATTTATTTCACCCCTGGAGTTTTTTTTTTTTATGCTCGCTTGGTTTAACTTGTCACGGTCGACTGAGTAAAATGTTGAAAAAATAATACTTGTTTTAATGTCTGTCTGTCTGTATAGTGAACGTTTGAACTGTTCGGGTTACTTGTCACTAGGGTGTTCGGGTACGTATTGTACGTCTTTAAAAAGGGGTACCCGAACACTTTTTTCTTTATTATAGAACGCGTCCTTTAAGCTATTTTAATCCTGTCTTGAATCTATAGGTGGTCGAACTTACCTGTTTTGAACCTTTAAATGATCGAACTTTTGCCTCATCGTGAACCTTGAGTAGTCGAACTTGGATACAATGGAACTCTCTATATTATTACCTTACATAATTGAATCTTACCTTACCTCACCAACCTTGAACCTTAGGGAGAGGGGGGGGGGGTAGTCACAGGTGTTGGGTGGAAGAGTGTGTGTGGGGGGGGGGGAGGGGGGCAGCTGAGTAAACTTCGACTGGTTAACTCTACGCTTAACTGGGTTTCAGGATCCCTTCGTCATCCCTCCTTCAGTTTCTGCCAGGTTCACGCCCCACCCCAAGGACACTCCCGGGGATGGGGGGGGGGGGTGTTAAAAGGTTCAGGTTCGGCTCATTTAGTGTTTTCTGTAGAGGGTTCAAATGTTTTGTTCTTGTGGTCGTGTAGTTCTGATTTTGTTCAAGAGTTTTGGTTCTTTAACTCATCATCCTCAGCACACCTTCACCACCTCATCATCCTCAGCACAACTTCACCACCTCATCATCCTCAGCACACCTTCACCACCTCATCATCCTCAGCATACCTTCACCACCTTATCATCCTCAGCACACCTTCACCACCTCATCATCCTCAGCACACCTTCACCACCTCATCATCCTCAGCATACCTTCACCACCTCATCATCCTCACAGCAGCATCCTCAGCTCACCGTCCTCAGCAGTGGTCGGGCGGGCATGTCGTGTGTAGTTTTCGTGGAAGCAGCAAATTACACCACCCTGGGTTGTTGGGCTCAGGAAATAGATAACTTTTTCATGCGGGTTGGTGGTGGTGTATGGTGGCTGGTGGTGGTGTATGGTGGCTGGTGGTGGTGTATGGTAGCTGGTGGTGGTGTATGGTGGTGGTGGCTGGTGGTGGTGTATGGTGGCTGGTGGTGGTGTATGGTAGCTGGTGGTGGTGTATGGTGGTGGTGTATGGTGGCTGGTGGTGGTGTATGGTGGCTGGTGGTGGTGTATGGTAGCTGGTGGTGGTGTATGGTGGCTGGTGGTGGTGGCTGGTGGTGGTGTATGGTGGCTGGTGGTGGTGTATGGTGGCTGGTGGTGGTGTATGGTAGCTGGTGGTGGTGTATGGTGGCTGGTGGTGGTGTATGGTGGCTGGTGGTGGTGTATGGTGGCTGGTGGTGGTGTATGGCTGGTGGTGGTGGTGTATGGTGGCTGGTGGTGGTGTATGGTGGCTGGTGGTGGTGGTGTATGGTGGTTGGTGGTGGTGTATGGTGGCTGATGGTGTATGGTGGCTGGTGGTGGTGGTGTATGGTGGTTGGTGGTGGTGTATGGTGGCTGGTGGTGGTGTATGGTGGCTGGTGGTGGTGTATGGTGGCTGGTGGTGGTGTATGGTGCCTGGTGGTGGTGGTGTATGGTGGTTGTGGTGGTGTATGGTGGTGGTGGTGTTTGGTGGTGGTGTATGGTGGCTGGTGGTGGTGTATGGCTGGTGGTGGTGTATGGTGGCTGGTGGTGGTGGTGTATGGTAGCTGGTGGTGATGTATGGTGGCTGGTGGTGGTGTATGGTGGCTGGTGGTGGTGTATGGTGGCTGGTGGTGGTGTATGGTAGCTGGTGATGGTGTATGGTGGTTGGTGGTGGTGTATGGTGGCTGGAGGTGGTGTATGGTGGCTGGTGGTGGTGGTGTATGGTGGCTGGTGGTGGTGTATGGCTGGTGGTGGTGTATGGTGGCTGGTGGTGGTGGTGTATGGTAGCTGGTGGTGATGTATGGTGGCTGGTGGTGGTGTATGGTGGCTGGTGGTGGTGTATGGTGGCTGGTGGTGGTGTATGGTAGCTGGTGATGGTGTATGGTGGTTGGTGGTGGTGTATGGTGGCTGGAGGTGGTGTATGGTGGCTGGTGGTGGTGGTGTATGGTAGCTGGTGGTGGTGGTGTATGGTGGCTGGTGGTGGTGGTGTATGGTAGCTGGTGGTGGTGGTGTATGGTGGCTGGTGGTGGTGTATGGTAGCTGGTGGTGGTGTATGGAGGCTGGTGGTGGTGTATGGTGGCTGGTGGTGGTGTATGGTAGCTGGTGGTGGTGTATGTTGGCTGGTAGTGGTGCATGGTAGCTGGTGGTGCCCGCCTTCCACCACTACCCGCCTCCTTCCACTACCCGCCTCCCTCCACTACCCCCTCTCTCCACTACCCCCCTCTCTCTACTACCCCCCTCTCTCCACTACCCCCCCTCTCTCCACTACCCTCCTCCCTCCACTATCAGCCTCCCTCCACTATCAGCCTCCCTCCACTACCCCGCTCCCTCCACTACCCCGCTCTCTCCACTACCCCCCTCCTTCCACTACCCCCCTCCCTCCACTACCCTCCACCATGGAGGCATGTAATCCCAGCTAGGACCATGGAGGCGTGTAATCCCAGCTAGGATCATGGAGGCATGTATTCCCAGCTAGGATCATGGAGGCATGTAATCCCAGCTAGGATCATGGTGGCATATAATGCCAGCTAGCACAATGGACGCATATAATCCCAGCTAGGACCATGGAGGCGTATAATCCCATCTAGGACCATGGAGGCATATAATCCCAGCTAGGACTAATCATATAATCGGTTACAGGTTCACGAACACCTATAATTAGAGGCGTCTAGACCGTAAAGGTGCGGTGATACGCCTTGAGGGACCTTGTAGCGGGTCGGTGTCAGCAAAAACTTGAAGCCTGTCTGTCGGGGAGAGACGGACAACTCTCTCTGTCTCACCTAATTTAACGAAACCTAACCTAAGCTAACCTAACCTAACAGGTGTCTCTCTCCCCCTAACAGCTGTCTCTCTCCACCTCACAGGTGTCTCTTTCCCCCTCACAGGTGTCTCTCCCCCTCACAGGTGTCTTTCCCCCTAACAGGTGTGTGTCTCCCCCTCACAGGTGTGTGTCTCCCCCTCACAGGTGTGTGTATCCCCCTAACAGGTGTATCTCCCCCCCTCACAGGTGGCTCTCTCCCCCACACAGGTGTCTCTTCCTCTCACAGGTGTCTCTCTTCCTCTCACAGGTGTCTCTCTCCCCCTAACAGGTATGTGTCTCCCCCTCACAGGTGTGTGTGCCTCCTCCTAACAGGTGTCTCTCTCCCCCTCACAGGTGTGTGTCTCCCCCTCACAGGTGTGTCTCCCCCTAACAGGTGTCTCTCTCCCCCTCGCAAGTGTCTCTCCCTTTCGGAGGTGTCTCTCTCCCCCTCACAGGTGTCTCTCTCCCCCTCACAGGTGTGTGTTTCCCCCTCATAGGTGTGTGTCTCTCCCTCATAGGTGTGTGTCTCTCCCTCACAGGTGTGTGTCTCTCCCTCACAGGTGTGTGTCTCCTTCACAGGTGTGTCTCCCTCTAACATGTGTCTCTCTCCCCCTCACAGGTGTGTGTCTCTCCCTCACAGGTGTGTCTCTCTCCCTCACAGGTGTGTGTCTCCCCCTAACAGGTGTCCCTTCTGTAGGTAATTGCTGATATGGAAAAACCTTAAATCAACATCATTGGACATGATAACAAACATAGCGAAGACTGTAGACTGTGGAGAGGAAGTGTAGACTGTGTGGAGGGAGTGTAGAGTGTGTAGAGGGAGTGTAGACTGTGTAGAGGGAGGGTAGACTGTGTAGAGGGAGTGTAGACTGTGTAGAGGAAGTGTAGACTGTGTAGAGGGAGTGTAGACTGTGTAGAGAGAGTGTAGAGTGTGTAGAGGAAGTGTAGACTGTGTAGAGGGAGTGTAGAGTGTGTAGAGGGAGGGTAGACTGTGTAGAGGGAGTGTAGACTGTGTAGAGGAAGTGTAGACTGTGTAGAGGGAGTGTAGACTGTGTAGAGGAAGTGTAGACTGTGTAGAGGGAGGGTAGACTGTGTAGAGGGAGTGTAGACTGTGTGGAGGGAGGGTAGACTGTGTAGAGGGAGTGTAGACTGTGTAGAGGGAGTGTAGACTGTGTAGAGGGAGTGTAGACTGTGTAGAGGAAGTGTAGACTGTGTAGAGGGAGGGTAGACTGTGTAGAGGGAGTGTAGACTGTGTGGAGGGAGGGTAGACTGTGTAGAGGGAGTGTAGACTGTGTAGAGGAAGTGTAGACTGTGTAGAGGGAGTGTAGACTGTGTAGAGGAAGTGTAGACTGTGTAGAGGGAGTGTAGAGTGTGTAGAGAGAGTGTAGACTGTGTAGAGGGAGTGCAGACTGTGTGGAGGGAGTGTAGACTGTGTAGAGGGACTGCAAACTGTGTGGAGGTACTGGAGACTGTGTTGAGGGACTGGAGACTGTGTGGAGGGTCTAGAGACTGTGTGGAGGTACTGGAGACTGTTTGGAGGGACTGGAGACTGTGTGGAGGGACTGGAGACTGTGTGGAGAGATTGGAGATTGTGTGGAGGCACTGGAGACTGTGTGGACGGACTGGAGACAGTGTGGAGGGACTGGAGACTGTGTGGACGGACTGGAGACAGTGTGGAGGGACTGGAGACGGTGTGGAGGGACTGGAGACGGTGTGGAGGGACTGGAGACGGTGTGGAGGGACTGGAGACTGTGTGGACGGACTGGAGACAGTGTGGAGGGACTGGAGACAGTGTGGAGGGACTGGAGACGGTGTGGAGGGACTGGAGACTGTGTGGACGGACTGGAGACAGTGTGGAGGGACTGGAGACAGTGTGGAGGGACTGGAGACGGTGTGGAGGGACTGGAGACTGTGTGGACGGACTGGAGACAGTTTGGAGGGACTGGAGACGGTGTGCAGGGACTGGAGATGATGTAGAGGATATGGAGACTCTGTGAACCACACCAGAACCAGTTACCACGCACCTTAGTTGAGGAAATATTAACATGTTTTCCAAAGTAGATTATCATAGAAAACGGGAAATTTGTATCACAGAAAATGTGAAATATTTCTACTTTCTGGGAAAGTTGGTTATCTACTTATCATAAAAAACGGGAAATTTGTATCATAGAAAATGGGAAATATCTACTTTCCGGGAAAGTTGGTTATCTACTTTCCCGAAAAGTAGATTATCTACTTTTCTGGAAAGTAGATTATCGACTTTTCATGGAAGTAGATTATCGACTTTTGGGGAAATATTACCATATTTTCCAAAGTAGATTATCATAGAAAACGGGAAATTTGTATCACAGAAAATGTGAAATATTTCTACTTTCTGGGAAAGTTGGTTATCTACTTATAAAAAACGGGAAATTTGTATCATAGAAAATGGGAAATATCTACTTTCCGGGAAAGTTGGTTATCTACTTTCCCGAAAAGTAGATTATCTACTTTTCTGGAAAGTAGATTATCGACTTTTCATGGAAGTAGATTATCGACTTTTGGGGAAATATTACCATATTTTCCAAAGTAGATTATCATAGAAAACGGGAAATTTGTATCACAGAAAATGTGAAATATTTCTACTTTCTGGGAAAGTTGGTTATCTACTTATCATAAAAAACGGGAAATTTGTATCATAGAAAATGGGAAATATCTACTTTCCGGGAAAGTTGGTTATCTACTTTCCCGAAAAGTAGATTATCTACTTTTCTGGAAAGTAGATTATCGACTTTTCATGGAAGTAGATTATCGACTTTTGAGGAAATATTACCTTATTTTCCGAAGTAGATTATCATAGAAAACGGGAAATTTGTATCACAGAAAATGTGAAATATTTCTACTTTCTGGGAAAGTTGGTTATCTACTTATCATAAAAACGGGAAATTTGTATCATAGAAAATGGGAAATATCTACTTTCCGGGAAAGTTGGTTATCTACTTTCCCGAAAAGTAGATTATCTACTTTTCTGGAAAGTAGATTATCGACTTTTCATGGAAGTAGATTATCGACTTTTGGGGAAATATTACCATATTTTCCAAAGTAGATTATCATAGAAAACGGGAAATTTGTATCACAGAAAATGTGAAATATTTCTACTTTCTGGGAAAGTTGGTTATCTACTTATCATAAAAAACGGGAAATTTGTATCATAGAAAATGGGAAATATCTACTTTCCGGGAAAGTTGGTTATCTACTTTCCCGAAAAGTAGATTATCTACTTTTCTGGAAAGTAGATTATCGACTTTTCATGGAAGTAGATTATCGACTTTTGGGGAAATATTACCATATTTTCCAAAGTAGATTATCATAGAAAACGGGAAATTTGTATCACAGAAAATGTGAAATATTTCTACTTTCTGGGAAAGTTGGTTATCTACTTATCATAAAAAACGGGAAATTTGTATCATAGAAAATGGGAAATATCTACTTTCCGGGAAAGTTGGTTATCTACTTTCCCGAAAAGTAGATTATCTACTTTTCTGGAAAGTAGATTATCGACTTTTCATGGAAGTAGATTATCGACTTTTGGGGAAATATTACCATATTTTCCAAAGTAGATTATCATAGAAAACGGGAAATTTGTATCACAGAAAATGTGAAATATTTCTACTTTCTGGGAAAGTTGGTTATCTACTTATCATAAAAAACGGGAAATTTGTATCATAGAAAATGGGAAATATCTACTTTCCGGGAAAGTTGGTTATCTACTTTCCCGAAAAGTAGATTATCTACTTTTCTGGAAAGTAGATTATCGACTTTTCATGGAACTAGATTATCGACTTTTGGGGAAATATTACCATATTTTCCAAAGTAGATTATCATAGAAAACGGGAAATTTGTATCACAGAAAATGTGAAATATTTCTACTTTCTGGGAAAGTTGGTTATCTACTTATCATAAAAAACGGGAAATTTGTATCATACAAAATGGGAAATATCTACTTTCCGGGAAAGTTGGTTATCTACTTTCCCGAAAAGTAGATTATCTACTTTTCTGGAAAGTAGATTATCGACTTTTCATGGAAGTAGATTATCGACTTTTGAGGAAATATTACCTTATTTTCCGAAGTAGATTATCATAGAAAACGGGAAATTTGTATCATAGCAAATGGGAAATATCTACTTTCCGGGAAAGTTGGTTATCTACTTTCCCGAAAAGTAGATAATCTACTTTTCGGGAAAGTAGATTATCGACTTTTCGTGGAAGTAGATTATCGACTTTTGGGGAAATATTACCATATTTTCCAAAATAGATTATCATAGAAAACGGGAAATTTGTATCACAGAAAATGTGAAATATTTCTACTTTCTGGGAAAGTTGGTTATCTGCTTATCATAAAAAACGGGAAATTTGTATCATAGAAAATGGGAAATACCTACTTTCCGGGAAAGTTGGTTATCTACTTTCCCGAAAAGTAGATTATCTACTTTTCTGGAAAGTAGATTATCGACTTTTCATGGAAGTAGATTATCGACTTTTGGGGAAATATTACCATATTTTCCAAAGTAGATTATCATAGAAAACGGGAAATTTGTATCACAGAAAATGTGAAATATTTCTACTTTCTGGGAAAGTTGGTTATCTACTTATCATAAAAAACGGGAAATTTGTATCATAGAAAATGGGAAATATCTACTTTCCGGGAAAGTTGGTTATCTACTTTCCCGAAAAGTAGATTATCTACTTTTCTGGAAAGTAGATTATCGACTTTTCATGGAAGTAGATTATCGACTTTTGGGGAAATATTACCATATTTTCCAAAGTAGATTATCATAGAAAACGGGAAATTTGTATCACAGAAAATGTGAAATATTTCTACTTTCTGGGAAAGTTGGTTATCTACTTATAAAAAACGGGAAATTTGTATCATAGAAAATGGGAAATATCTACTTTCCGGGAAAGTTGGTTATCTACTTTCCCGAAAAGTAGATTATCTACTTTTCTGGAAAGTAGATTATCGACTTTTCATGGAAGTAGATTATCGACTTTTGGGGAAATATTACCATATTTTCCAAAGTAGATTATCATAGAAAACGGGAAATTTGTATCACAGAAAATGTGAAATATTTCTACTTTCTGGGAAAGTTGGTTATCTACTTATCATAAAAAACGGGAAATTTGTATCATAGAAAATGGGAAATATCTACTTTCCGGGAAAGTTGGTTATCTACTTTCCCGAAAAGTAGATTA
This sequence comes from Homarus gammarus, assembly GCA_958450375.1. NCBI lineage: Eukaryota > Metazoa > Arthropoda > Malacostraca > Decapoda > Nephropidae > Homarus > Homarus gammarus. The sequence goes on along the minus strand of CAUDMG010004049.1, from coordinate 226,389 downwards.
TCTACTTTTCTGGAAAGTAGATTATCGACTTTTGAGGAAATATTACCTTATTTTCCGAAGTAGATTATCATAGAAAACGGGAAATTTGTATCACAGAAAATGTGAAATATTTCTACTTTCTGGGAAAGTTGGTTATCTACTTATCATAAAAAACGGGAAATTTGTATCATAGAAAATGGGAAATATCTACTTTCCGGGAAAGTTGGTTATCTACTTTCCCGAAAAGTAGATTATCTACTTTTCTGGAAAGTAGATTATCGACTTTTCATGGAAGTAGATTATCGACTTTTGGGGAAATATTACCATATTTTCCAAAGTAGATTATCATAGAAAACGGGAAATTTGTATCACAGAAAATGTGAAATATTTCTACTTTCTGGGAAAGTTGGTTATCTACTTATCATAAAAAACGGGAAATTTGTATCATAGAAAATGGGAAATATCTACTTTCCGGGAAAGTTGGTTATCTACTTTCCCGAAAAGTAGATTATCTACTTTTCTGGAAAGTAGATTATCGACTTTTCATGGAAGTAGATTATCGACTTTTGGGGAAATATTACCATATTTTCCAAAGTAGATTATCATAGAAAACGGGAAATTTGTATCACAGAAAATGTGAAATATTTCTACTTTCTGGGAAAGTTGGTTATCTACTTATCATAAAAAACGGGAAATTTGTATCATAGAAAATGGGAAATATCTACTTTCCGGGAAAGTTGGTTATCTACTTTCCCGAAAAGTAGATTATCTACTTTTCTGGAAAGTAGATTATCGACTTTTCATGGAAGTAGATTATCGACTTTTGGGGAAATATTACCATATTTTCCAAAGTAGATTATCATAGAAAACGGGAAATTTGTATCACAGAAAATGTGAAATATTTCTACTTTCTGGGAAAGTTGGTTATCTACTTATCATAAAAAACGGGAAATTTGTATCATAGAAAATGGGAAATATCTACTTTCCGGGAAAGTTGGTTATCTACTTTCCCGAAAAGTAGATTATCTACTTTTCTGGAAAGTAGATTATCGACTTTTCATGGAAGTAGATTATCGACTTTTGGGGAAATATTACCATATTTTCCAAAGTAGATTATCATAGAAAACGGGAAATTTGTATCACAGAAAATGTGAAATATTTCTACTTTCTGGGAAAGTTGGTTATCTACTTATCATAAAAAACGGGAAATTTGTATCATAGAAAATGGGAAATATCTACTTTCCGGGAAAGTTGGTTATCTACTTTCCCGAAAAGTAGATTATCTACTTTTCTGGAAAGTAGATTATCGACTTTTCATGGAACTAGATTATCGACTTTTGGGGAAATATTACCATATTTTCCAAAGTAGATTATCATAGAAAACGGGAAATTTGTATCACAGAAAATGTGAAATATTTCTACTTTCTGGGAAAGTTGGTTATCTACTTATCATAAAAAACGGGAAATTTGTATCATACAAAATGGGAAATATCTACTTTCCGGGAAAGTTGGTTATCTACTTTCCCGAAAAGTAGATTATCTACTTTTCTGGAAAGTAGATTATCGACTTTTCATGGAAGTAGATTATCGACTTTTGAGGAAATATTACCTTATTTTCCGAAGTAGATTATCATAGAAAACGGGAAATTTGTATCATAGCAAATGGGAAATATCTACTTTCCGGGAAAGTTGGTTATCTACTTTCCCGAAAAGTAGATAATCTACTTTTCGGGAAAGTAGATTATCGACTTTTCGTGGAAGTAGATTATCGACTTTTGGGGAAATATTACCATATTTTCCAAAATAGATTATCATAGAAAACGGGAAATTTGTATCACAGAAAATGTGAAATATTTCTACTTTCTGGGAAAGTTGGTTATCTGCTTATCATAAAAAACGGGAAATTTGTATCATAGAAAATGGGAAATATCTACTTTCCGGGAAAGTTGGTTATCTACTTTCCCGAAAAGTAGATTATCTACTTTTCTGGAAAGTAGATTATCGACTTTTCATGGAAGTAGATTATCGACTTTTGGGGAAATATTACCATATTTTCCAAAGTAGATTATCATAGAAAACGGGAAATTTGTATCACAGAAAATGTGAAATATTTCTACTTTCTGGGAAAGTTGGTTATCTACTTATCATAAAAAACGGGAAATTTGTATCATAGAAAATGGGAAATATCTACTTTCCGGGAAAGTTGGTTATCTACTTTCCCGAAAAGTAGATTATCTACTTTTCTGGAAAGTAGATTATCGACTTTTCATGGAAGTAGATTATCGACTTTTGGGGAAATATTACCATATTTTCCAAAGTAGATTATCATAGAAAACGGGAAATTTGTATCACAGAAAATGTGAAATATTTCTACTTTCTGGGAAAGTTGGTTATCTACTTATCATAAAAAACGGGAAATTTGTATCATAGAAAATGGGAAATATCTACTTTCCGGGAAAGTTGGTTATCTACTTTCCCGAAAAGTAGATTATCTACTTTTCTGGAAAGTAGATTATCGACTTTTCATGGAAGTAGATTATCGACTTTTGGGGAAATATTACCATATTTTCCAAAGTAGATTATCATAGAAAACGGGAAATTTGTATCACAGAAAATGTGAAATATTTCTACTTTCTGGGAAAGTTGGTTATCTACTTATCATAAAAAACGGGAAATTTGTATCATAGAAAATGGGAAATATCTACTTTCCGGGAAAGTTGGTTATCTACTTTCCCGAAAAGTAGATTATCTACTTTTCTGGAAAGTAGATTATCGACTTTTCATGGAAGTAGATTATCGACTTTTGGGGAAATATTACCATATTTTCCAAAGTAGATTATCATAGAAAACGGGAAATTTGTATCACAGAAAATGTGAAATATTTCTACTTTCTGGGAAAGTTGGTTATCTACTTATCATAAAAAACGGGAAATTTGTATCATAGAAAATGGGAAATATCTACTTTCCGGGAAAGTTGGTTATCTACTTTCCCGAAAAGTAGATTATCTACTTTTCTGGAAAGTAGATTATCGACTTTTCATGGAAGTAGATTATCGACTTTTGGGGAAATATTACCATATTTTCCAAAGTAGATTATCATAGAAAACGGGAAATTTGTATCACAGAAAATGTGAAATATTTCTACTTTCTGGGAAAGTTGGTTATCTACTTATCATAAAAAACGGGAAATTTGTATCATAGAAAATGGGAAATATCTACTTTCCGGGAAAGTTGGTTATCTACTTTCCCGAAAAGTAGATTATCTACTTTTCTGGAAAGTAGATTATCGACTTTTCATGGAAGTAGATTATCGACTTTTGGGGAAATATTACCATATTTTCCAAAGTAGATTATCATAGAAAACGGGAAATTTGTATCACAGAAAATGTGAAATATTTCTACTTTCTGGGAAAGTTGGTTATCTACTTATCATAAAAAACGGGAAATTTGTATCATAGAAAATGGGAAATATCTACTTTCCGGGAAAGTTGGTTATCTACTTTCCCGAAAAGTAGATTATCTACTTTTCTGGAAAGTAGATTATCGACTTTTCATGGAAGTAGATTATCGACTTTTGGGGAAATATTACCATATTTTCCAAAGTAGATTATCATAGAAAACGGGAAATTTGTATCACAGAAAATGTGAAATATTTCTACTTTCTGGGAAAGTTGGTTATCTACTTATCATAAAAAACGGGAAATTTGTATCATAGAAAATGGGAAATATCTACTTTCCGGGAAAGTTGGTTATCTACTTTCCCGAAAAGTAGATTATCTACTTTTCTGGAAAGTAGATTATCGACTTTTCATGGAAGTAGATTATCGACTTTTGGGGAAATATTACCATATTTTCCAAAGTAGATTATCATAGAAAACGGGAAATTTGTATCACAGAAAATGTGAAATATTTCTACTTTCTGGGAAAGTTGGTTATCTACTTATCATAAAAAACGGGAAATTTGTATCATAGAAAATGGGAAATATCTACTTTCCGGGAAAGTTGGTTATCTACTTTCCCGAAAAGTAGATTATCTACTTTTCTGGAAAGTAGATTATCGACTTTTCATGGAAGTAGATTATCGACTTTTGGGGAAATATTACCATATTTTCCAAAGTAGATTATCATAGAAAACGGGAAATTTGTATCACAGAAAATGTGAAATATTTCTACTTTCTGGGAAAGTTGGTTATCTACTTATCATAAAAAACGGGAAATTTGTATCATAGAAAATGGGAAATATCTACTTTCCGGGAAAGTTGGTTATCTACTTTCCCGAAAAGTAGATTATCTACTTTTCTGGAAAGTAGATTATCGACTTTTCATGGAAGTAGATTATCGACTTTTGGGGAAATATTACCATATTTTCCAAAGTAGATTATCATAGAAAACGGGAAATTTGTATCACAGAAAATGTGAAATATTTCTACTTTCTGGGAAAGTTGGTTATCTACTTATCATAAAAAACGGGAAATTTGTATCATACAAAATGGGAAATATCTACTTTCCGGGAAAGTTGGTTATCTACTTTCCCGAAAAGTAGATTATCTACTTTTCTGGAAAGTAGATTATCGACTTTTCATGGAAGTAGATTATCGACTTTTGGGGAAATATTACCATATTTTCCAAAGTAGATTATCATAGAAAACGGGAAATTTGTATCACAGAAAATGTGAAATATTTCTACTTTCTGGGAAAGTTGGTTATCTACTTATCATAAAAAACGGGAAATTTGTATCATAGAAAATGGGAAATATCTACTTTCCGGGAAAGTTGGTTATCTACTTTCCCGAAAAGTAGATTATCTACTTTTCTGGAAAGTAGATTATCGACTTTTCATGGAAGTAGATTATCGACTTTTGGGGAAATATTACCATATTTTCCAAAGTAGATTATCATAGAAAACGGGAAATTTGTATCACAGAAAATGTGAAATATTTCTACTTTCTGGGAAAGTTGGTTATCTACTTATCATAAAAAACGGGAAATTTGTATCATAGAAAATGGGAAATATCTACTTTCCGGGAAAGTTGGTTATCTACTTTCCCGAAAAGTAGATTATCTACTTTTCTGGAAAGTAGATTATCGACTTTTCTTGGAAGTAGATTATCGACTTTTGAAGAAATATTACCTTATTTTCCGAAGTAGATTATCATAGAAAACGGGAAATTTGTATCACAGAAAATGTGAAATATTTCCCCAAAAGTCGATAATCTACTTCCAAGAAAAGTCGATAATCTACTTTCCAGAAAAGTAGATAATCTACTTTTCGGGAAAGTAGATTACCAACTTTCCCGGAAAGTAGATATTTCCCATTTTCTATGATACAAATTTCCCGTTTTTTATGATAAGTAGATAACCAACTTTCCCAGAAAGTAGAAATATTTCACATTTTCTGTGATACAAATTTCCCGTTTTCTATGATAATCTACTTTGGAAAATATGGTAATATTTCCCCAAAAGTCGATAATCTACTTCCATGAAAAGTCGATAATCTACTTTCCAGAAAAGTAGATAATCTACTTTTCGGGAAAGTAGATAACCAACTTTCCCGGAAAGTAGATATTTCCCATTTTCTATGATACAAATTTCCCGTTTTTTATGATAAGTAGATAACCAACTTTCCCAGAAAGTAGAAATATTTCACATTTTCTGTGATACAAATTTCCCGTTTTCTATGATAATCTACTTCGGAAAATAAGGTAATATTTCCTCAAAAGTCGATAATCTACTTCCATGAAAAGTCGATAATCTACTTTCCAGAAAAGTAGATAATCTACTTTTCGGGAAAGTAGATAACCAACTTTCCCGGAAAGTAGATATTTCCCATTTTGTATGATACAAATTTCCCGTTTTTTATGATAAGTAGATAACCAACTTTCCCAGAAAGTAGAAATATTTCACATTTTCTGTGATACAAATTTCCCGTTTTCTATGATAATCTACTTTGGAAAATATGGTAATATTTCCCCAAAAGTCGATAATCTACTTCCATGAAAAGTCGATAATCTACTTTCCAGAAAAGTAGATAATCTACTTTTCGGGAAAGTAGATAACCAACTTTCCCGGAAAGTAGATATTTCCCATTTTGTATGATACAAATTTCCCGTTTTTTATGATAAGTAGATAACCAACTTTCCCAGAAAGTAGAAATATTTCACATTTTCTGTGATACAAATTTCCCGTTTTCTATGATAATCTACTTTGGAAAATATGGTAATATTTCCCCAAAAGTCGATAATCTACTTCCATGAAAAGTCGATAATCTACTTTCCAGAAAAGTAGATAATCTACTTTTCGGGAAAGTAGATAACCAACTTTCCCGGAAAGTAGATATTTCCCATTTTCTATGATACAAATTTCCCGTTTTTTATGATAAGTAGATAACCAACTTTCCCAGAAAGTAGAAATATTTCACATTTTCTGTGATACAAATTTCCCGTTTTCTATGATAATCTACTTTGGAAAATATGGTAATATTTCCCCAAAAGTCGATAATCTACTTCCATGAAAAGTCGATAATCTACTTTCCCGAAAAGTAGATAATCTACTTTTCGGGAAAGTAGATAACCAACTTTCCCGGAAAGTAGATATTTCCCATTTTCTATGATACAAATTTCCCGTTTTTTATGATAAGTAGATAACCAACTTTCCCAGAAAGTAGAAATATTTCACATTTTCTGTGATACAAATTTCCCGTTTTCTGTGATAATCTACTTTGGAAAATATGGTAATATTTCCCCAAAAGTCGATAATCTACTTCCATGAAAAGTCGATAATCTACTTTCCCGAAAAGTAGATAATCTACTTTTCGGGAAAGTAGATAACCAACTTTCCCGGAAAGTAGATATTTCCCATTTTCTATGATACAAATTTCCCGTTTTTTATGATAAGTAGATAACCAACTTTCCCAGAAAGTAGAAATATTTCACATTTTCTGTGATACAAATTTCCCGTTTTCTATGATAATCTACTTTGGAAAATATGGTAATATTTCCCCAAAAGTCGATAATCTACTTCCATGAAAAGTCGATAATCTACTTTCCCGAAAAGTAGATAATCTACTTTTCGGGAAAGTAGATAACCAACTTTCCCGGAAAGTAGATATTTCCCATTTTGTATGATACAAATTTCCCGTTTTTTATGATAAGTAGATAACCAACTTTCCCAGAAAGTAGAAATATTTCACATTTTCTGTGATACAAATTTCCCGTTTTCTATGATAATCTACTTTGGAAAATATGGTAATATTTCCCCAAAAGTCGATAATCTGCATCCATGAAAAGTCGATAATCTACTTTCCAGAAAAGTAGATAATCTACTTTTCGGGAAAGTAGATAACCAACTTTCCCGGAAAGTAGATATTTCCCATTTTCTATGATACAAATTTCCCGTTTTTTATGATAAGTAGATAACGAACTTTCCCAGAAAGTAGAAATATTTCACATTTTCTGTGATACAAATTTCCCGTTTTCTATGATAATCTACTTTGGAAAATATGGTAATATTTCCCCAAAAGTCGATAATCTACTTCCATGAAAAGTCGATAATCTACTTTCCAGAAAAGTAGATAATCTACTTTTCGGGAAAGTAGATAACCAACTTTCCCGGAAAGTAGATATTTCCCATTTTGTATGATACAAATTTCCCGTTTTTTATGATAAGTAGATAACCAACTTTCCCAGAAAGTAGAAATATTTCACATTTTCTGTGATACAAATTTCCCGTTTTCTATGATAATCTACTTTGGAAAATATGGTAATATTTCCCCAAAAGTCGATAATCTACATCCTTGAAAAGTCGATAATCTACTTTCCAGAAAAGTAGATAATCTACTTTTCGGGAAAGTAGATAACCAACTTTCCCGGAAAGTAGATATTTCCCATTTTCTATGATACAAATTTCCCGTTTTTTATGATAAGTAGATAACCAACTTTCCCAGAAAGTAGAAATATTTCACATTTTCTGTGATACAAATTTCCCGTTTTCTATGATAATCTACTTTGGAAAATATGGTAATATTTTCCCAAAAGTCGATAATCTACTTCCATGAAAAGTCGATAATCTACTTTCCAGAAAAGTAGATAATCTACTTTTCGGGAAAGTAGATAACCAACTTTCCCGGAAAGTAGATATTTCCCATTTTCTATGATACAAATTTCCCGTTTTTTATGATAAGTAGATAACCAACTTTCCCAGAAAGTAGAAATATTTCACATTTTCTGTGATACAAATTTCCCGTTTTCTATGATAATCTACTTTGGAAAAATGTTAATATTTCCCCAAAAGTCGATAATCTACTTCCATGAAAAGTCGATAATCTACTTTCCCGAAAAGTAGATAATCTACTTTTCGGGAAAGTAGATAACCAACTTTCCCGGAAAGTAGATATTTCCCATTTTCTATGATACAAATTTCCCGTTTTTTATGATAAGTAGATAACCAACTTTCCCAGAAAGTAGAAATATTTCACATTTTCTGTGATACAAATTTCCCGTTTTCTATGATAATCTACTTTGGAAAAATGTTAATATTTCCCCAAAAGTCGATAATCTACTTCCATGAAAAGTCGATAATCTACTTTCCAGAAAAGTAGATAATCTACTTTTCGGGAAAGTAGATAACCAACTTTCCCGGAAAGTAGATATTTCCCATTTTCTATGATACAAATTTCCCGTTTTTTATGATAAGTAGATAACCAACTTTCCCAGAAAGTAGAAATATTTTACATTTTCTGTGATACAAATTTCCCGTTTTCTATGATAATCTACTTTGGAAATGTGTTAATATTTCCCAAAAGTCGAAAATCTACTTTCCCATGGAGGGACTGTGGAGACTGTTAATCACATCCATAGATGCGTTGTACCAAGTTCTGACTCGCATTGCACAATGTTTGTGAATTGCACCAATAGCTGGGGTCAATGTAAAGTTGTCACTATAGATGACGATGTTCCTCTTTAAAGTTATGGATCCCCCTGCGAGTTGCACAGTTTTCACTAAAAAAAATTCATGAATGTCCGTACATCAATTGATACGACATAATTCTACCATGGTGAACATAGATATATACTGGAGGGATATAAAACACATTTTATAATAAATCTTTAATAAAGAACTCGGTAAAGGATTACAAACCTGAGCTCGTTGATAATTATCGTCCCATATGATTAAACTAAATAAAATGGTTCCTACTTATATGCATTAGAAAATTAACACAAGATAAAAAATTTGCCTATTTATTTCTGAACTGTAATAAGACAAATGGCTGTAGAAAATATCCTATATTAAACAAGGCAGAACTCTTTCTCTCGCTATCTCTCCATAACTAACTTGATGGGACATAACATACTTTGCTTGGGTGGGTGGCACATCTCGAAAAAGTTGTGCCGTATAAATATTTTTAGATATTTTTTGAAACATTTTCATACAAAAATAATGCTGGGTTGAGAAAAAATTGAGCAGTAATTATTATTATTTCCTTAAGACCTAGGGTGGTAGTTAACATGTAAAAAATGTGAGTTTTTTCTCCCTATCAGAAACTGAGGGAGGCATACGTATTTTATATATATATATATATATATATATATATATATATATATATATATATATATATAATCAACGACCTCACCAGCAAGGAATCGATTCCTTGCTGGTGAGGTCGTTGATTGTATGTTCAAAGTCCGCGTGTTAAATGGACTAAAAATGAAGTATATATATATATATATATATATATATATATATATATATATATATATATATATATATATAAACTTTGGGTCAAATGATAATAGGGAACGTGAATGGGGGGGACAGTCGCACAGCATTAATAAACTTGGGGGGGGGGGGGGATTTATAGCCACTGGCTCCTTGATTAGGATTTGGTCGACTCAATTAACTCATCAGATGCAGTAGCTTTGACCTTACACTCTTCAATTTAAAATGTTAAGAGATATTTACAATTTTGCTGGTGTCCATTCACGATAATTAAATGCAAGTCACGCTTACTGTACCTAAAAAACGGTTAGTGAAAGGAACGGAACAAATTCTGAATTATGCTCTGGTACTTGCTCACACGAATACTTAATATGGCATACTGAAGAGCAAATAGCAAAAACAGTGATGATTATACTCCTGCTCTTGACGAAGCAAGTGAGAGCCAGTGCCTGAGAAGGGAGAGTTGGGGACGGTGGTGTAAAGCATCTATCTATCTATCTACCACTGTTTTGAGTACTTTTTTTCCTAAAGGTACAGCAACAAAATCTTTGACAGTGCCCGGCCCATATTCCTCACAACACATCTGCTGTACATTGTATACTATACATAATAACTAGTGGTAAAAAAAGTCAAATAAAACATCTAAATACCAAATATACAATACATGAAATGTATACATTTACCAGTGATAAACAATTTCAATGGCAAATAAAATTGAAAAGGCATTTAAAAAGAGAGCCTCGTACACAAAAACAAATACGTGATCTACCGAGACTGAAAAATAAAAAGGTCGTTCATTTAACTAATGATGTACTACAGCTTAACAAAAGGTATAATGCCCTTTCGTGCAGCAAGATCACACTTGCCCCCCAGATTATAAACAAAACTCGGGATATTCTCTAACCCTTTGGTGAGACGAAACATAATGATACATTCACGTTGCAAACTTCTGAACTACTGGCTCTTGGTTAATAATTAGGACAGTTTGGAGCTGTGGGCTTGATTAACTAACTTTCAATGCGAGGAATGATGGTGGGAGTGGATGTAAATATGAGGAACATCCACTGCGTCTTTTTAAGTGACAGGGAGGAGGAAGAAAAGGGAAAATATACTATAAAGAACGATGAAAATGAGAATGAATGTAACAACAATGAATGAAAAGTGTGTAAGTCAGATGAATGAGAACACATAACACACGCGATAACTTTACACATGGTAACAACGACAAAGACACATGAAATGGCGATAGTGATGATGATGATATACTGTAAATGTATGGCATGGAGATAAATAATGAATATGCGAGGGATGATGTATAAAGGATTTGATGATGATTATCAATGGAGAAGGGCAGGGGGTTAAAAAAAAAAAACTGGCAACAAACGGGGACTCCTTAAATGGACGTAATGTCTGAGGTGTGATATATCCGGAAGGTGTGTTGGTGGTGGAGGATACGGTGCAATTTACCTCTCCTTAATTCTAGTCATGGCAACACAAAGGGTAGACCGAGCGGTATGTAGTTCTTGCCTTCATGGCAATGCAACCCTCTCCTACACAAAATGGCAACATATACATGCCCTTTTAAAATAATGGACATATAACAACAATAAAAAAAAAAAATAGCATTTTACATACTAAGCTATATGATACCCGGAAGTTTATTTTAGTGGAATTTACATTAAACTTAACATATTTGTTATGGGGTCAATATGATCATGACGTGGACATCAAGGAAAATGCATAAATTATGTATTTAAATGCACACATAGTAACTACATTATATATTAAAAAATAGTGCAAGTATAGAGCTAATCAGTAACTCGGTTTGAAACCAATTATTATAACTTACCAACATTAACCAGTTAAGTGTGATCAAATTAGAACAAAACATGAATATATAAATTGTAGCAAATCAATAAAACAAAAATATTTACACAAGACAACATATCTCCATGACCTATAAATATATCGCCCAAGAATGAATTTCTTCTAGACACCATTGTGTGGGCGACAGCACCCACGGAGAGTGACAGTACCCACAGACGTGCGCATATACACCGCCTCACTACACCTGAGCCAGATAACTCCCTCGGCCAGGCCCTGCCCTGCCCTACCCTGCCACTACAAGATATACAGTGTATCATACATATATCACAAAATAATTGGTAGGTAATCTATACTGTACAAGCTCCCTGCACGTACAACACACACAGATTGCTGAAGAAAGGTACGTCCGTGACCAAACCCTAAATACTAAATAGAATAATTAATATTCAACTTGTGTACACACATTTGATTTACACATTAGACTACTAAGCCTATCTCTTATGTACACATGTACATCCCCGAAGTCCATAATAACAAGTCCACAAAAAAAAATTGAACTACAGCTGCTGGGTAAGACGTCGCTAAACCCTTTAGATCCTTCATAACTATTTTCATAAAATGAAAAGAAGTCAGGTCAAGCTGCATTGGGCTGTGCTGCTGCTAATACGTTTACACTCGTCCTTGGACATAACAAGCTTGTCTGAGGCCTAGTTTTGAACACTAAACCCCTTCTAAAAAAATATTAAGCTAAAGGCCTAGAGCACACTGATGCCCTCCCTCAACTCAAAAAATATATAAACTGTAACGTAAACACTCCAGAAGCGAGAAGCCGCCCCGAGCTTACGCAAATACACACACATTACATACCGTATTACTCTACATTTCAACGTAAGGGAGACCACCAGTGCGACCAAAGCCTTATGCAGGCACCACTGTGGTCTGGGGGTATGCCCTCAGGCTTGCCCCACCCCCATCTAATTTGACTAACAATAAAAAGTTTAAAACCAATTTAATTAGCGTAGTTGTCTCTGTAACGCAAGTAACCGTTTCCTTAGGTCATTGTGGTACCGCTTATGCCGTTCCTTCTCGTGCATAAGAGTCTGCTCTTTTACAGAAACACCGTGACAGTGGTCAGATGCTTTCTTCAGGATTTCCACTTTGGGGGCTTTCTCGCGATCACTCAACTCTGGAACTAACACCCGTAGATATTCAAAGGCATTACGGAGATCCACTCTCCTCATGCGCTCCAGTGAATTGTGCATCTGTCGCTTTTCGGGATCGTCAGAGTCTGACTTAGGGGCCCTGCGTTTCCGTGACCCTAAGCTTCTCTGAAGTCGCTTGGGTGTCTTAAGGGATGAAGTAGAAACGCCAGCCTTCCGGAGAAGCACAACGCTGTTGTGACCTGAGGCACCATTAGTCCGTCTTTTGACTCCCGCTGCCATAGCCTGCTGCAGTTGCTTCCTCATCCGCCGGGAGGGCTTGGCAGGGAGCGTCCCAGTGCGTACCTTTACGATCTTCTTCATGCCGCCGCTGGTAGTAGTAGCAATGAAGGTGGTGTCGCCGTACCTCTTGCTCGTGCTTCTCGAAGTGCCCGTGTGGGCACGGTCTGGACTCTTAACACTCACCACATCGATTTCGTCTTCTGTTGAAGAAAAAAAAATTTGGTTAATGCCAACAATACTGCAACAATAAATAATTTCAATACTCGCCTATTTAAATCTTATTCATATTAAAGTAACAGAGAAAAGTAAAAAAACGAGAATTTAATACATGCTTAACGGATACTTTTACGAAAAAAATCACAATGTACAGTAGAACAAATGAAAAAAATCAAACTTTAATAAAACACTAGAATGTGCTCAACTGTGAAGGTGTGGAACAACTTACCCTGACACATCCGAGCAAAGACTACGCTCCCTTCCTTTAAATCATCTCTAAAAAAATATCTATTGTCGAAGTATTAATATTTCTTGTAACACTTAATATATTTACAGTACCTACTTTTATTGTACCATCAAAACCGTTTTATCGGAAATTATCATGTAAATAAATAAGCAATTACCATTGAAATATACATAATGGTAACACTATGAGATGTACTTATTACTACCATGCTATTGTACTATTCCAGATGATACTAAATGTTACATAATACTTCCTTGAGATAAGTGTATAGTATATATCAGGTGCCTCAAAGAGAACTCAGGTTCTCAACTGGCTCAGTCTTGTTAATATTGTTATTATTATCCACTCTGTATCTGTGTTTTTCTGGCTAAATAAACTGTTTCAATTCAATTTACATTAATAAAAGGTTTATACGGCATGCCATTACGTATATACCTATTTTGTGGAAGCATATAACTATGCGTGACCTGCAGGTCGACAGTAGGCACATGCGGTATTCATTGCTACGAAGGAGGGAGAAGGGGAGGGGGACGCGGAAAGGGAATAAAAGTACCTCTCCGACCTTCTCGTTCCTCGCCTCATTCCTCTCTCTCCCTCTCTTCTTTCCCTAGCAGAGGTTTTGAGGGCAGCCAGACGCGCTGTATCGATTGTGTGAGACTGGAAGCGAGCTGGAGCGTACGACCTCCTTCCTCCCCCTCCCCCACGACTCCCTCCCAATTTCTAGTACTCCAGACAACGCCCTTCCACTGCTGCTGATGGAAGGGGGTAGTGGTGAGAGGGAGGGACAAACGCTTCACATCGAGGGGAGAAGCGATACAAGAAGTAAAGATAAGAAACCCCAACATAAAAGGAAGGTCAAGAGGGGGAACAGGGAAGAGACGAGAACATGGCGTAAAGGAGGGAAGAAGGAAGGTGTTTAGATGCCGCTGGGAGAGAACGAGAGCAAAGATCAATACTATAGACTAGATAATAAAAGAATAGGTCAATGGAAAGAAATGGCAGGAAATAAAGCAGATGAAAGTGAGAGGAATGGGTGCGGGCGGGATGTGTCTTTTACAGCACCAGCGCATCACGTAACCTTGACACAACTATGAACGACAAAGAAAGTGTTATATGCGTCAGAGGCATCCTGATGCCTAAATACATAAGCCACAGTAGCCCTTCCCTTGCTACCTTGCACCACTCTCCCACTTGCATTGTTCCACCTCTACACAACCACCAAGATAAAATAGGCTTGTTAGTGCTCGTTGTCAGTCTAGCTGCTCGCTCACGGAAGACTTGTGATTAGGCCTCCCGATTGCCGGCCTGCACGTGATAGGAATACCCCTGCCACCTGCTGAGACTCGCTGAATCTAAAAGGACTTGCGAGAAGCAGACGTATAATGCGATGCCTCCCAAATGATAAGTTTTGTTTTAAATTCTGAAAAAATCTGACATTTGACCTTGACGTGACCCGTCACACTCTCATCGTGACCTTTTTTTCCTTTTTTTACGGGAATTAGCCCACCCGGGCACAGGTCAAACGACCCACAACGGGGCCTGGGGGGGGGGGGGGGGGGACAGAAAGAAATTGAAAATAGAGAAGAAAAAGGTTATAGTGTGTTAATTTACACCACGAAGATGTCGGAAAACCAGCTTTTTAAAGTGAGACATTGTATAAGTATGGAAACACAGAAGGCAGAGCATTCAACAGTTTGGCTGTGTGAGGAAAGAAGGAGGTACTATAACGGGTTATTCTAGTGTGACCGACATTCACAGAGAAACCGCGGGCAAGACATGTGTTTCGAGCCCACGGGCTTGCCGGCGGTACACAGGATGCCAAATCCACCGAACATTGCCCGTTAAAGTACCTGTGAAAGAGAGTAAAGCAACATTGCGGCGAAGAGAAAGAGAAGAGAGATTGTCGACTAAAGGAGGACAGTTAATATGACGAAATGCCTTTGATTCCACCCTATCTAACAGCTGGACAGAAGAAGAGCCACCCCAGATATGAGAGCAGTACTCCAAGTTAGTGACGAATGAATCCCTTGTATAATTGGAGCAACTGCTCAGGAGTCAAGTAGCTACGGCAGCTGTACAGCATTCCCAACTTTCGGGAGGCAGCTTTACCTATATTAAGGATGTGTGATTTCCAGGACATTTTGTAGGAAATGGTGAGACGCCTAACATATTTATTTCAGAATTTGGCAGGATGATAGCATCCTGAAATGTAATTGGTGGGAGATCATCTAATTTACAAAGTGTAATTGGTAAATATTGAGTTTTATTACCTATCTGACACTACTTGCTTCCTGACCTAATTTGCAGTTGTGACCGTACTTAACCAAACCCTATAGAGACGAGAATTACAGCCTTTAACTGATTCTAGTCCCCCCCCCCCCATTGTTGCTCCATGGCACCCACCCATCTTGTTGCTCCGTGACTACCACACCTCCCGCTGCTCAGCAATCCAAGGTCAGGGGAGTCTTGTGGCAAGCAACTGCCACCCCACCCCCTAGCCCGGCTGGCGATCAATGAGAAGTCCTTCACTTTATACCCGGCTTACCTTACGCTGTACCCTACCCCCGTCTCCACCGTGCAATGTTACCTTATGTTCCCACACGCGTGTCCATTACTTCTTTCCCTGTGTGTCAATATGTAATTTTATTTTACCTGCCTCTGAACCCTAAATCCAGTCATAAAACAATGACGCCCAGTACATGACTACTGAACACCATGGAATGCTCTTCCTCAATCCCGAACGAAACGCACAAAAACTCTTGCCTTACCGTGACCCCTAGGCCGCCACCGTACCAGACACTACACGTACCCATCACCTTCCTCACCTAGCGACGGACCGTGTCGGACCCAAGCACACACACACAAACACCCAGACAGCCTTACCGTGTCCTTGTGTGACCTTGAGACGCACCCATCTCCTTAAACCAAGCCAAAACTACACTTTAAGCAAAAGATAACTCCCCCCCCCCCTCCACTATCTCACACACACATACGCAAACAGAATAGCTATTTGTATTCAGCATGCAAAATATAATGACCCTCTACGCCTCGTAACGATTCCTGTTATGTAAAAGAATTTCTGAAAACATAACATTCCAGCAGGCAGGTAAAGAAGTCTGGGTAGGCTTCAAGTGTACCCTGTGTTGCCGGGGCGGGAGAGGTCGTCGACACCCCCCCACCCCCACCCTAGCAGACTGTGAGGCTCAAGGGACAAGAGGTCCTCTATCATAACATACAAGACAGCTGCCAGATTCTCACAGGTCTGTCTGTACCTAAGATTTCCATCCCAGTTAGGGAGACAACACGTAATATTGATTCGCTTGTTATGGTGGGGTATGGAAGGCCAATGGAAGGGGAGGAGGGCAACGAGGAGACGAAGGCATAGGAGAGTATGGGGGATAAGTAAGAAAAGGTAAGGGGATGGGGGTGAAGAATGGTATGGAAAATGTGGGTGACATGATAAGGAAGGTGAGTAAAATGTGGGGAAGGGGGTGCAAGGGAAATGAGAAGAGGGGAAAGAACAGGAAAATAGCGAAGGGAGACTAAATTGAATAGGGAAGAAAGGGGAAAGACGTAAGTAATAAAAGTGGAAGCAACCCCCCCCCCCAAAAAAAAAAGAGAATAAAGAGGACATGAACGTAAACATGTAAAAACAAGAATGGTGAGAAAGGGATAAAACAGAGTAAGAGGAAGGGCACGACGTGGGAGGGAGTGATGAAGGGTGCAACTATTACTAGGGTCACTCATAATGAGCTAAGTAATGGTGTAGTGTGTGTGACCAGCTAGGAGGAAGCGAATATGATCGAGAGAAAAATAAAGTTCGCCTACTGGTTGTCATGGTGATGAGAAAGATTAGATGTGTAGTTGTAACGTTCTTATGGTAGTTATTGAAGATCTAAGCACGTTGCCTTCACTCGGCCTACCTAGTCTCCAGTAATGACGTCTTGGAACCAACACTGATATTCCCCGACAAAAACAAACACCTTCCCTCTCCGAGAGTACATAAGAAAATAAGGAGTCTGCAATAGGCCAGTGCCTGGCAGCTCCTGTCGAGAGTTACTACCACTCTCTATCATCCATGAATCTATCTAGCCTCCTTTTGAAACTTTCCAGAGTTCCAGCACTTACTACAAAGTTGCTAAGCTTGTTCCACTCGTTCACCACCCTATTTGTGAACCAGTTTCTTCCTATCTCCGTCCTAAACCTAAACTTATCCAACTTAAATCCGTTGCTCCGAGTCCTATCCTGCTCGGATATTATAAGAACTTTATCTATATCCCCTTTATTGATTCTTTTCACCCACTTAAATACTTCTATCATATCTCCCCGCACTCTTCGTCTTTCTAGGGAATGCAAGTTAAGTTTCTTTAACCTATCCTGATATGGAAGGTTTCTAAGTTCCGGAATCATTTTCGTCATTCTTCGCTGCACCGACTCAAGTGAATTGATATCCGTTCTATAATAAGGGCACCAGAACTGAACCGCATAATCGAGGTGCGGCCTGACTAGCGCAAGATATAGTTGCAATAAGACCTCTGCACTCTTATTACTTACACTTCTAGATATAAAACCCAATACTCTGTTTGCCTTATTTCGAACATTAACGCACTGTTTTCTAGGCCGTAGGTCTCTTTCACAAGTCGACTTCTCTAGGTTGATGTTGTTAAGGCTGTATACATTATAAGTATTTGTTCTTCCAATATTAAGTACGCTGCACTTGCTGGTGTTGAATTTCATTTGCCATTTTTCTGACCACCCCTGCAGTTTATTTAGATCCTCCTGTAATGCATTTGGATCCTGCCCTGAATTAATCTGCCGCCCTATTTTGGTGTCATCCGCAAACTTGTTTATGTCACTGCTGATCCCAGTATTTAGATCGTTTATGTAGATTATGAACATGAGTGGGGAACCCCACTGGTTACACGGCCCCACTCGGATTTAACACCATCTACGCTGACCCACTGCGTTCTATCGGTGAGCCATGATTTTATCCAATTTAAAACTTTCCCCTCGATACCATGAGCCTTAATTTTTCTCAGAAGCCTCTGATGCGGTACTCTGTCAAATGCTTTGCTAAAGTTTAAGTAAATAACATCGTAATTTTCATCATTATCTACTACCTCGAAGACTTTCCTAAAAAAGTCAGCAGATTTGTTAGACAAGAGTTTCCTTTTGTAAACCCATGTTGCGAGTCGTAGATTAATTTGCTTTTCTCTAGATGCGATCGGATGCTATCTGCTATAATTGATTCTAGAAAGTTCCCCACTACTGACGTCAAACTGATCGGCCGGTAATTTGACGCTGATGCTCTGTCTCCCTTTTTGAATATGGGTACTACATTTGCCTGCTTCCACAAGTCTGGCACAACTCCAGTGTCTAATGATTTTGTAAATAAATTTACAAGGGGTCCGCTAATCTGTTCCCTATACTCTTTCAAGACTCGAGGGAAAATTTCATCCGGCCCTGGGGATTTTGTCTTCTTTAGTTTATTTATCTTCTTAAGAACATCCTCTTTTCTGAGTGATATTTTTTAATTTCTCTTCTTCCTTTCCCCTAAATATCAGTTCCATCTCTGGAATTTCCTCGTGAATTTCTTCTGTGAAAACTGATGAGTAGTTGTTCAATGCTTTGCTTATTCCTTCACTGCCATTTATCACTTCTCCCCTCCCTGACTTTAAAGGCCCAACTTTGTCCTTGACTTTTGTTCTATATACCTGGAAAAATCCCTTGGGATTCGCCTTGGAATCTCTTGCTATTTTAACTTCATAGTCTCTCTTTGCTTTCCTTACATTTTTCTTAACATTCCTAGTACGGGAGAACCCCCCCCCCCCCCTACATTTCCCCTTCCTCCACCATCATCATAGACCAAAGCCTACTAGGAAGGGGGGCAGGTGGGTGAATGTCTGGGTCTGTCCTGCTTCTATGCCCCCTTCTTCCTCTCATCGACCCCCGCTACGCTTAAAGTACATCACCGGCCAGACAGACAGTACGAAATGTTACATAACCCTAGGGAGAGGGGTGTGTGTGTGAGAGAGAGAGAGAGAGAGGGAGTCAGGACGTAGACAGTAGACGAAAGAGGGGGAGGCCGGGAGGTAGTGGTAGGTAAGGTAACGTAAAGAGAGACTGGTTAGGTTGGTAAATCTTTTCAGTAAGAGTTGAGGCAAGGGGATGCCCGACGAGAGAGAGAGAGGGAGGGAGGGACAAGTGAGACCCCCCTAACTCTCTCACTCCCTACTAACCCACCCACCTCTCCCATAACGCCCGTTTTCTCTCACTCACTCACTCTCTACTCTGGGGCCCCTCGTGTATGGAATTGGCGAGACGCGGGATAGACGCCGGAACGCAGCATTAAAGGTGTGGGGCCAGACTTCAGTAGCGGTGGAAGAGGAAGAGGAATCGGGGTAAGGTTAAAGGGAAGGAGATGTAGGAGGGAAAGAGAGAGGCAAGCTAGACCTGGAAAGGAAGGGGGGGGGGGGGGCGGAGATAGGTAGTAGGGAAGGGAGAGAAGAATATGGAAGTACAGTGAGTAATGTAGGGCGGGTGAAATGGGGGAAGGAGGGGAGGGTGAGAGGGTGGTGAGGGAAAAGAGGTGACGAGGGAGGAGGAAGGGGGCAGAGAGTAGGGTGGGTGGGTTGGTACGGGAGGCGAAGATTAGATTAAGGCGTATGAGGGGAATGGTGTCAGCCCCCCGCCCCCCCCCCACCACTGGCCTATACGAATACAAAGGAGGGATAATGAGTGGCTTTTATCAGTGAGACAGACTAATATATACCGTATTAACAAGCTGTACAATATCTATCCCCCGCCAAGCTTGTATGCATAACGATCACTTTCTCTCGCGGTAACCTAAAGTAACCTTGCACTCAACGGTCTATTCTAGTAATATATCCCCGACCGCTACTGAGGATTGTTCGGCCGTCAACAGAGGTGTGACGGTATGCAAAGGTGGTCCCTTAAGGTACAAATACCTCTCTATTACAATCACAACAAGAGCTCGGCATAAAAAAAAACACGTTAATTATTCTCTTATAATCTAAAAGAGTTCTGCCACGTATAATTTTTAATTGTTGATGGAATAGTGCAATTACTGACCTAGTTACGCGCTTAAAGATCTTGGCTGTTGAATTGCAGTCATTACATTTTAACACAAACACTGACCTCTCTTAAGACTATGCCTCACCCATCTCCGTAAATAAAAGGCGCCACCCCCCCCCCCCCCGGCCTCCCCTCCAACCTGTGTAAACACATTTTGCTGTTACCTTTAATCAAGGAACAAGATTTGCGGAGCATCATACCATTCGCGACAAAATTACCCGAGTGGATCTCAGTAGCCCGGCCTTAAAACGATCAACGCCGAGAGAGAATGAATAATTAGCGTGAGTGGCTCATGAGTGAAGCGGATAATCTCTACAACCAAGATCGGCCACGCCTCCTTACCTACATTTCCGGTTACTTTACACCTACGCTCAGGGAGGTGTGCTAACACCCACTTGTCAGACAGTCTACGCCGCGACACCTGAGTCACAAGGGGGACTCAACCCTTGATACTGTACCCACCCTCCTCCCCTTCGCAGACATAAACAGAGAATTATCATGGGTTATAAGACGAAAATACGGACTATGAATGAAATTAACGAGGCTTCAGTTAGGTGACGGTTTAGGGGAGTACAAGTAGTAGTAGCAGAGAAAGATGGTTAAAGTAGGGGGGAAGGGTTTTAATAGTTCGGATATTGAGGAGATTTAGGGGTAGGAGGTAGCAGATGAACAGCTGACCGTCTTGCTACTACTGTCGATAGAAGTAACAAGGTAGGTGAAAAAAGAGGAAGTGGAGGACGTAAACTGAAAAGAGAAGCCAAAGAATAAAGAATGGGTGGATAAAAACGAAGAAAAGTGCAAGAAAAAGATTGGAGGTTAGAGAAGAGAAAGGAGGGAGAAAGTTGGCACAGAAAAATAGGAAGAGGATCCCAAAAGCTTGAAACAGCAGAAGGGATGAGGGGGGTGAGGACGATGACGGCTGTAGTGGCGGCGGTGGACTGTCCTTGACTCTCGGGCTCCAGAGCGTGACGCAAGGTGCCAGACGGTACTACTGCTGTTGTTATATCCTGTTCCTCCGTCGTGACCGCCAGCCGCTGTCGCTCCTGCTGCTGTTAATTCTTCACCGTGACCACCACTGCTGACGCCCCTGACACTGGTCTTCCTCCTCCTCCACTGGAACCACCACCGCACACTTCCCACAATCATCCTCTGCCAATACTCCTACACCCTTCCATTAGCAGGTCTTCTACTGCGTGCCGCTGTATCTTTATAAACCTCCTATTTATTTCAGGTAAAGATTAACCACCATTATGCTAACTGCGAAGGTTAGCGCTAAGATGGTTGATCTTCAGGTGAAATAAACAGGGGTGTTTAATCTTTAAGTGATCCATTACCCTTTATACACCTCTCTTCCCATCGGACGAACAGACAGGCGGATTGGCCTGACGGAAAACCATGAAATGACAGACACAAGTTAACCCCCCCCCCCCCACCCCTTCCTCAAACCTATATCCACCCTCAAGACGTCACTGTCAATACACACACACACCACTTTCCAATAACTTTCCCTCCCTACACTACTACGACCCTAACACCACAATTTTCCTGCATCACACACACACACACACACACACACACACACACACACTTCCCTCTATTCAGAAGCTAATTCTTTTTAGTCTATAAAATATTATCAGCTTCCTCTTTCCTTCTTCACAACACACACGCTTCCTTCTATCCAAGTCCTCCCCCTTTTCCAATACCATCTCCTTTGCTCTATAAAACACACCCCTCTCGTTCCTTTTTCCTTCCCACACACACACGGAGCAACAACCAGATCACGTCTTGAAGCAATGGCGGCATCATGGTGAGAACGACACGGGTAATATTTATTCCACAGCTTGAATCAGGCGTCGTCCTCTCCCTCCCAAGTTCTCGTTTATATAGATACTCCTCGGGGTTGGGGGAGAGATGGGGAAGAAAATAGGTGGGGTGGGGTAGAGAGAGAGAGATATCGAACCTTGGGAATTTTTTAGCTTGATGTCAGTTCTTAAATCATGTGGGTCCCAAACACACACACAACAGGGGGGCGGGGGGGGGGGGGGGTTACGGACATGTGAAAGGTGGATGAATTAGGGGGCAGAATATAGTGTGTGTGTGTGTGTGTGTGTGTGTGTGTGTGTGGATTTCACACGACGTTTCTCACCATCTGGCGGGGGGACTCACTGGCCACCACACTTCCGGCCCCGGCCACAACCCCCGCCCACCACGCCCACACCACCTACCGCACACTCAACACACTCGCGCACACACACTCCAAACCCCATCACTCTCAACACTCTTCTGTTCACACTCCAAAACACTTCCGGCCATCACTTTTCCCAAACCACACCGACACTAAAACTACCACCAGCTCATCCTATATTCAGAAGGAAAAAAATAGAGAATTTATAAAGCTATTTCTTCACGGACACGTATCACCGTACTCGGGTATATGTGAAGGACATAATTACTACCCGGCATTAAGTGGGAGTGTCCGGGTAGGTCTGGGCTGGTTGGGTCGGGTCGTCGGCGTGCCATCAAATCGAAGCCGACGGGACCCAACCATCCTACCTGACCACCACAACCCCCCCCCCCCCCCCCCCCAGAAGTATCACCAATCCAATTCTCACCGTTATTATGGTAGTGGTTGTGTTAGGTTGTTAGTGTAGAAGTGTAAACTGCTATTATTGGTCGTGTCCATAAAGGGGTAGGGGAGGGGAGAGAGGGGGTTGTTGTTGCTGCGGTGGTGTAGGGTGGGTGGGTGTCACATCAAGATGTGGGTCAGTTCGTTGTGATGCCGTCGACGGGTTGAGGGAGTTAAAGTGACCGAGACCGTGGTGCTAAGAGATGGTTAAGTGGTGATAGCTGTGGTGGTGTTAACGGTAAGGAATGGTGTTAGTGGTGTTCATGAAGGGAAGTGGTGACGTTGGGGTTGGGCGAATTACTTGCGTGGTGTTAGTTGGTGGTGGCTAAGGTGTTTGGTGATGACGATGAACCAATTGTAGGCTGTGTTTATTGTGGTGGTGAGTGGGGGGGGGGGGGGGGGGTTAGAGCCCAGCCGCGACCATCATTACGATGAGTGCCGCGTCCGGGGCCGCCACTACTACCACCACCGTGTCCCACCGAGACCCCTACGACCATAATCCACCATCTATGCTATAGCCAACGCAACCACTACCACCACCACTGAGAGGCTACCGTCATTTAAGATTTAGGACAAAAAAAAAATGCCTCCCCGACCATCGATATAATAAGCACTGGCACTCGCATCCTTCACCACCACCACTACCCTACCCCCCCCCCCCCCACGTCTACACTAGCAGCCCCGCGGCTGTTGCTACTATCATCCGCAGGAGGGGGGGGGGGGGATAGTATCACATGTATGAGGGCATCGCATTCTAAGAAGGGGGGGGGGACTCCACACTGCGAGTAAATGGGACAAACCAGGAGAAGGGGGGGGGGGGGGGAGGACGTCGTATCTTAATCCAGGGAGGGAAGGGGGCTCATACCCTGTGGTGGAAGACATCGCTCACAGCAACACCGACCGTCACCACCGCCCCTGAAATATGCAACTCATTTGCTTTAATTTAAACCCAGAGAAACTAGTTTTCCCTATCCAGTGGACTTCTCTTACTACACACACGATGCTGATAGCCCCACCGCTAACGACTTGCATCAACATATACACACACACAACTTCATCAGAGCCCGTATGTTCATTTCATTGACTAATACTTTGTCACAACCCAGGAGGTAACAACGCGAGGTAAGGAATCCCAAGTACCACATCCACCTATAGACGTCCCCCTCGAACCACTCACTACACAGGACTGTCTCAGCCCCCAACCGGGTCTAATAAAAAAAAAAAAAACCCAGCCCAACTTTTTATGGCAGTGGCTAAATGAACTTCCACTCTACCTCCCACTGCTGCACCACCTCGGTAATGATGAGCTCTCATGTTAAGCAGCAACCATGTAACAGCCAGATTGTTGTCTCCTAGGAACCCAAAAGACAATTAGGTTTTCTTAATTAGCGGGGCCGAGGGTAGGTGTTCTTGTGCTGGGTTAAGTCTGTCTGTCCATATATGTATACAGTATACGTACAGGGACGTTGCGAGTCACGGAACACACCCCAGCTTACAGAATATGGCGTATAACTTCATTGATTATGTATTAGTTCAGTGATATCATAAATTCCAGTAAACTTGACGAACTGAAGTGCCAAAACACATCATCATAATCAGGGCCAAAACGGTGTCGCAGTTCTAATCACTATTGGATCATAAGACCAACAAGATTTCAATACATAGATTCTTGACCTCGGCAATTAAAACAAGTATGCAAATGGAACCACGTATCGGCATTAAAAAAAATTTAGGTAAAATATTTACAATAGGGGTTATAATTCCAGCACAAACAATTCTAACTTTTCGACCAAAAGCTTCAAATTGTGTGACATGAATATTGGTTCACTAACGACTAAATTAAAGATGGCGCTGTTGAGGGAACACATACAAGGCTGAACTTTCAAACCGACACACAGTAAACCACGATTATAAGGTTTTCAGGCTCTGGGCTAACACTAGTACTATGATTCTCCTACCTGTACCGTAAGCTACTACCTTCACCATGTTGTCTTGATTCTAGTGGTAGCTGGCTGGTGGCTGGGTAGACTTGGTAGGGCAAGAATTGGGACTGGTTCACCTTGTCATCAGCGTGGTGCCGACACTCAGACGACACCCGCCGTCGTCTCTCGGCTCAGGTAACCCTACCTACCCATCTACTTCCTAAATGATCACCAGTCATTATACTAAACACTTGCTGGTGTTATTTATAAGAGACAGCCGGTGGCAGCAGCTGACTAAAGTACACATGGTGTGAATATGTTGGGTTAGAGAAGGAGGGCAGGAAGAAGTGTAGAGCGTAGCAACACACCCTTAACCTTGACTCCCCTTGAGTTGGCCCATACAAACGAACCGCCCACTACCCACACACAAACACCTCCTTGATAACTTAGGCAGGCCTTATACCAGACCTCCGTTAACTACTAAATCACAGCAGTATGAAATACTCGTAATAACCTTTAAAAACATAAGAACCACACACATCATCTTGGGAGGGGGGGGGGGGGGGCCGCGCCTTGGTCAATTCCTCAGGTCCATTACCACCCCCGATCTACACAGCCAGGCAATAGACAACCTCTCAAGACCAGCATCCGCCAGTAGGGTCGGCGGAATCTGAAATAAGGCCCTTAAAACACCCATAGGATGTCTAGTGCCTGTACCGTCAGACAATAACTAACCCATGACACAACCCTAACACACTATTAGCTTAGCTAGGCGGTCGCCCTCTCTCACCTCCTCCCAAATTTCTTCAATTTCCGAACTATAACTTCCTTCCCCCACCTCTAATCTTTTTTCACCTCTCCTTTCTCTACAAAGGGGGGGGGGGGGCCGGCGGCAGGGTCGACCGCGTCAGTTACGTAACGCCTCTAGACCTAGTGGCGGCGGTGGCAGGCTGAAGAATGTTTTCCTTCTAAGCTTATCCATCAGCTCCATTGCCTCCCACGTCCTACTTAATTACTTTATTATCACCACAATCACACTCAACACTTGAGACCCAACAAAAAAAAAAAACACACACACACACACACATACTTGCATCGTAACACCCCCCCCCCCCTCAACACCTTCAACCACTACCCTACCCCCGCGTCCATATCTAAGGTCCCCACTACGCATTCCACACAGGAGGCACCGACCACGGGAGAGGCTTGTGTTACAGTGCCACACACATTCCGAGGATTACCATTCCACCGTCCCACTTCGATGATGGCGACACACTTGTACTACGCCATTAACCCCACCACCTCCTCCCTTCTCCCGCATAGCTTCAACCACACACCACAATAGTTTATCAAAAAAAATAAGTCACAACAGTCAACAACACCCTCGGCACTAACGTCGACCCACAACACAACCCAGAAGCACACGGCATCACCAACACTAACAAGCAGGAGATGGATCCTCTCTCTCTCTCTCTCTCTACACACACACACACACCACCGCTCTTCATGACACGAGTCTCTCCTCTCTCCGGCTCCTGTTAACTGTAGCTGTTATTAATGGCGGTCAATGCCTCTAGGTGTCTATAAATAAAATAATGTCACCAACAGCACCAAGTAATTTATGGCCCGTAATAGAGTTTAGACGCACATCTCATACGTTCTCCCCTTTAGTGGCAATGTTATGTAAGTGTGTGTGTGTTATATCACGATGGCCCAATTTTAGCTGTCACTGGCCAAGGGGAGCAGGATCTGAGCCTTCTACTTGATATATATATCCCCCCCCCCCCCCCCTGTCCACGGGAGCATCACACCATCGCTTACTGATGTTGTCAATTTGTCACCTCAGTGTTCAGTGAATGAAAGCAGCGGACGTCTTATCCCTCGCGTGTGCGTGTGTGTGTGTGTGTGTGTGTGTGTGTGTGTGTGTGTGTGTGTGTGTAAGGTCTCAACACAGGTTTTCTTGCCAATTGTGACGTTATTAAGGCGCTTCTGCCCAAATGAGTCAGTTTGGTGCGCTATAAACACCTTTAGTTAAGAGGACATATATCACGAAATTTTTGTTAGAACCAGTCGCTGTTTCTAATGAGAGGACGAGCAAAAAGTGTTAACTGGGGCTAAAACTGGCTGGAGAGGTTAAGACAGACGTGTGATAGGATAAGCCGGGGGACTTGGCCAGCCACTCTCCATGCAACCCGCGAATTATACGCAGCTGACTACAAGGTGGACAAGTGGTGCGGGAGGCCAAGATATGCTACCGACACGTGGACCTACACGCCACCTTTAGGCGCCCAGGTACGTCGTGCTGGTAACCTTTCGAGCCACTAGTGCCAACCGTGTTAACCCCCCCCCCCCCCACTCACTCCTCCATAACTTTCATTCATTCTCCCCCTCTCGGTGCCTCACACTCATCTCCAGTTTTAAACCTATCAGCAGTAACAGCAGCCAATCAACAGATAAGGCAAAGCTAGACGATAACACTATCACCACTACCACCCTGGATACTCGCATACTCTCTCACATCTCCCACTCTACCTCTCTTTTACGCCAGGCTTAAAGCGCGTTCTCCCTCTCCCTGACTTAGGATGCTGATACAGACCCACGTGATCCTATTGGTGCCAGTTATCTTTTTTTTTTACCAATAAATTTACCCAGGTCTCAAGAATGCCAACAATATTATAATACGTACTAACACAAGGTACTGTAAAATTATATTGCAATTTTCTTCGTCTTTCAATAGTTTCCTCGCTATGACACGACTATAATGCAAAGGAAGACTGAAAATGAAAGGAAGACGTGAACAACACACATATCACTTAATCGACTACAGCAGTTTAAGTAGCAGAGGTCGATGTAGAAAACTTGCTAATTACTTTTGGTATATTAAATTTCCTCTTATCAATTAGCGTAATTAATTTTCAAAACTTCATAATCTAAGGTACTATTATAACAATTCATTTTAAAAATTTCAACATTTTGACTACAGCGGTTTAAGAGAGGAAAGATAGCTGACTACAGCAGCTTAAGACAGGGGAGATAGCTGACTACAGCAGCTTAAGAGAGGAGAGATAGCTGACTAACACAGCTTAAGACAGGAGAGATAGCTGACTACTGCAATTTAAGACAGGAGAGATAGCTGACTACTGCAATTTAAGACAGAAGATAGCTGACTACAGCAGCTTTAAAGAGGAGAGATAGCTGACATCAGCAGCTTAAGACAGGAGAGATAACTGACTACTGCAATTTAAGACAGGAGATAGCTGACTACAGCAGCTTAAGAGAGGAGATAGCTGACTACAGCAGCTTAAGAGAGGAGATAGCTGACTACAGCAGCTAGACAGGAGATAGCTGACTACAGCAGCTTAAGACAGGAGAGATAGCTGACTACAGCAGCTTAAGACAGGAGAGATAGCTGACTACAGCAGTTTAAGACAGGAGAGATAGCTGACTACTGCAGTTTAATACAGGAGATAGCTGACTACAGCGGCTTACAAGGAGGTAGCCGACTACAGCAGCTTAAGAGAGGAGATAGCTGACTACAGCAGCTTAAGAGGAAAGATAGCTGACTACAGCAGCTTAAGACAGGAGATAGCGGACTACTGCAATTTAAGACAGGAGATAGCTGACTACAGCAGCTTTAGACAGGAGAGATAGTAAACTACAGCAGCTTAAAGCAGGAGAGATAGTCGATCAAAACAGCCTAAAAGAGATGGGGAAAAAACACTCACTAGCCACTTGACGGCAGCGAGGGAGGGTGATATGGCGACCTTTTGGGTGATTAAGAGATACATCTCTCCAAAGTCAAGAGCAGGGCCGTCCCGAGGAGGGTGCGGGGCCCGGGGCAACTCAGGCACTGCGGGGCCCCAGATTATGCGGTCAGAGGAACCCACCCCCACCAACCCCCATGGGACTATCTCTATGGATGGTAAGGTCACGGTTGTGTCACTGGTCACTGGGTCACACGCACGGGGCCCCGGGCGATCGCCCCCCCCCCCCCCCCCCCTAAAGGACGGGCCTGGTTAAGAGGATGAATGATACAACCTACCCCTCCCCTTGTCACTCCATAGGCTGATATAGGCACCACTAACTGACCTCCTCACCTCCCAGACAGATGTAACACCCATTATCCCGACGAAATATATTCTACATAGTCCATCTTCCCCTCCCACTTCCTTCCCAACATATTCAGACCGTCCACTGCGATGATTAGACCCCACAGAGGTGAAGAAGCAGTGCCAACACGTTGAGTGGTTATATACATACTGTATATTTAACTTCCACGTAGAAAAAGTAGGCAAGTCAGGTGACCTACTACAAAACGTCACGGTACTTGCCAGTGAGACGATATCACAACAGATTCATTTTAACCATAAGCATAAAAGTAAGAAGTCTTGTTATGTGCGAGTAACATTGTTGGGTCGAGGCTTTACCTGTCTCCAATATCTTACCTGTAATTAAATAAGATCTTATGGGTTAATTATTAGCCTTTGCCATTAATACTGCTCTACAACTTAACGTGATCAAATTCCTCGTGCCGTGCTTCTCCGAATACATCCACTACTACAAAAACCGACAATAAAGTACTGCTCACATCATTCTTCTTAAGACTTGCCAAAAACAATCAACATTCCCTTCTGTTTTCTCCTCCAATAGACGGCCTCTGACGACATGACCACCACTACAAGCCCCCTCCCTATACCTGACCCTTCTCTCTATCCATTGACCCCCCCTCTCCTCCTCCTCCTTCATGATTAAGCCAAGACTTGAAGCGAATTATTACGGCGATGTGGGAGAGGAGGATGACAAGCTACAGTGACACGGGTGGGGGGATGGGGGGTTAAGTATGGCAGACTACTAGCCCCCCCCCCCCCCTACTCCAATATAATCACCTTGTGGGGGCGGGACTACCTGACCGGGTAATTGACAGCAGGGGACAGTCCTAGACGGTAAACAACATATTAGGTCAATCAATACCACTCTCCACCCACCTGTTCCTTCAACACTAGTGGGGGGAGGAAGCGGAATATTAACAGAAATAACGATAATGATAATAAACGTTCAATCGAGTATTACTGGTAGTTTAGTTTAACAAATTTATTGGCAAAGCTTGTAGTACAGTTTGCCTATTCTGAGTAATTCAGTCAGGTCTTTACACTGAGGGTGGTATCACTCACTTCTCACTACCACGCAGGACAGAGGTTCGTGCACAAAGAAAGAAATATATCATATTCATTAGTAGTATAAATACGTCAGTGGTTCACATACATTGGAGTCATGTTCTACTTGAAGACTAATACTGGTCGAGGTACGAAATATAAAGCGATAAACGAACTGCTGCCGTATATGACACTTCTAGGGCGGTGTGCACGATAATTTAAGCAAGCTGAAGACCTCCACGAAGGGTATACCAGTTCTGCTAACCGCGGAGTAGACTAGGAAGAGGAGGAAGAGAAAGAAGAGGTCGTTAACTGGGATGGTGGAGGAGGGGGAGGAAGAGGAAGTTAAGTGGGATGAGGAAGGAAAAGGAAGTTAGAGGGTAGACGACGAAAGAGGAGGAGGAGGAAGCATAGGGATGATGAAAGATGGTGAGAATGAGAGGCAGAATGAACATGAAACATCTCCCCTCCCACATACCATTTCCAATCTTCATCTCCTCCCGGGGACCACCATCACTCACAGTAATGCCTGTCGGCGACGCTGCGCGAAACTTCACAGAACAGGCCATTAGCCTAGTGCCTGAAGGAGGGGGGAGGGGGTAATGGAGTTAATGCTCGTTATATATGGGTAATGTGTGACCTGTGAGTACTGAAGATGTGTTATAGGGTTATTTTTTTCGGTAATTGGCGAGTTTTAGAGGGCTCCTCTTGTGCTGTGTGTGTGTATGTTGGAAGATGGTGATCAAACCAGAGCAATTTACTTTTTGTTTTTGGGGATATTGATTGTTATGTATGCTAAGATCAACTCTTCTCTAAGCGCGCGCGTGCACACACATTAAGGGAAATATAAATATTTATAACATTGTGTCTAGAGCGAAGTATAAGAACCCGACTGGTAACCGGATTTAACGCAGAAAAAAAAAAAACCCAAACATAAATTCTTGTGTTTTCGAAACTGGTGAATCCGGGGGCATAGATCATGTTGAATAATCCGGGGGCATAGATCATGTTGAATAATCCGGGGGCATAGATCATGTTGAATAATCCGGGGGCATAGATCATGTTGAATAATCCGGGGGCATAGATCATGTTGAATAATCCGGGGCATAGATCATGTTGAATAATCCGGGGCATAGATCATGTTGAATAATCCGGGGGCATAGATCATGTTGAATAATCCGGGGGCATAGATCATGTTGAATAATCCGGGGGCATAGATCATGTTGAATAATCCGGGGGCATAGATCATGTTGAATAATCCGGGGCATAGATCATGTTGAATAATCCGGGGGCATAGATCATGTTGAATAATCCGGGGGCATAGATCATGTTGAATAATCCGGGGGCATAGATCATGTTGAATAATCCGGGGGCATAGATCATGTTGAATAATCCGGGGGCATAGATCATGTTGAATAATCCGGGGGCATAGATCATGTTGAATAATCCGGGGGCATAGATCATGTTGAATAATCCGGGGGCATAGATCATGTTGAATAATCCGGGGGCATAGATCATGTTGAATAATCCGGGGGCATAGATCATGTTGAATAATCCGGGGGCATAGATCATGTTGAATAATCCGGGTGATAGATCATGTTGAATAATCCGGGGGCATAGATCATGTTGAATAATCCGGGGGCATAGATCATGTTGAATAATCCGGGGGCATAGATCATGTTGAATAATCCGGGGGCATAGATCATGTTGAATAATCCGGGGGCATAGATCATGTTGAATAATCCGGGGGCATAGATCATGTTGAATAATCCGGGGGCATAGATCATGTTGAATAATCCGGGGGCATAGATCATGTTGAATAATCCGGGGGCATAGATCATGTTGAATAATCCGGGGGCATAGATCATGTTGAATAATCCGGGGGCATAGATCATGTTGAATAATCCGGGGGCATAGATCATGTTGAATAATCCGGGTGCATAGATCATGTTGAATAATCCGGGGCATAGATCATGTTGAATAATCCGGGGGCATAGATCATGTTGAATAATCCGGGGGCATAGATCATGTTGAATAATCCGGGGGCATAGATCATGTTGAATAATCCGGGGGCATAGATCATGTTGAATAATCCGGGGGCATAGATCATGTTGAATAATCCGGTTCCGTCTGTATGTTTGTGAATATGCCTTTCTGTCTATTTGTGCTCCTCCCCCTTTTCTGTTTGTCTGCCTGCCTCCCTCTGTATAACTGTCTCTGTCTCGCCCACCAGCAGGAGGGGTCGGTCGGTCGCAGTGGAGGATGAGGAGGTAGGCGCTAGTGGCTCCCGGCGGCGAGGTCACATACCTGAGTGTGGCTTAAGTAAGTGTCGACGGGCGGGCAACACCAAACCATCACTCGCCGTCCGTCCAGGGGCATTTAAACCTCACCTGCCCGCATCACACACACACACCTATCTGACACGTGTGCAAAAATATCAGGTTCACGGTGTCATTTAAATCCCATACATTCATGTTTGTTGAAGTTGGTTGGTTTGTGTATAAATTCAATTAATGAAAGAGTACACGTAACTTTTGCTCGAGAGAGAGAATTTTAGTAACAGCTCTAAGACGAGAAATGATCAAAGCAGCAGCAGCAGCAGCATGACTCATCCTGTTGACAAGACACAAAGAGCCGTGACTGTTAGATAAAACCATCCCACGTTAAGTCCCAGCAGTGACTATTGTTGTCGATCAAGTGAATATCTCGATCCACAATAGTCACTGTCGATCAGGTAACTCGACCCACAAAAGTCACTGTCGATCAAGTAACTCGACCTAATTAGTATCACACCCCAAAACGACCAATGACCTCCCCCCGAGACTCTAGTTCCGGCAGCAAGTGTATATAAACTCCCCAAGGAAGTTTACACTGGGATGTCCCCCCCTAACACACATATGGCTTACCCATACTGTATACGCACACACGAGTACTCCCTCCCTACTCTAGCAATACTACTACTTGCTGCTGCTCTTCCTATTCTACTTTAAAATTATTGACTTCCTCTTATTCTTCCTCCTCCTTCCCTCCCACGCACTATCCTATCTCCCCTCCCCACACGCCTCCTAACCTCCCATCCCTACCAGCCCACCGACCTGCCTCCCCGTCCCCCAACTCCCCCTGGCTTGCGAGCAACGACACCTACCAAGGTCACGGCGGTTTTGGGTTACACCGTCGGGAATCTGTCTGCTTGTTGTCTCAGTGAGTGCAAAGACCTGACCAACACCTGTGAATTGAAGGTATTATTCTCCGTCAACGACACACGCGTCATCATGCCATACGTCGCCTGAACTAAACGCAAAAAGTCACTGCCACGTTCAAGGGGATGTCTCGACAGTGAATTATATGTTTAATGGATAACATAGACACACATGTACATAAACAAGCCTGACCAGCGACAACCTACCACACTTTCCTAGACACACCTGAACTTGCCATCCATAATGTCAACACACACACAGCTAACGATCTTACCGACTCGGTCACAGTAAAACTCATATTGGAGTCTTAACTAAACTAAACACACCCACGATATTAAATAACCCGTAGAGTGTAATAAATGGCCCGTCTAGTGACTACCAGCGTTATAACACAAGTGGGGAATCTTCTTGAAACTGAATGACACAGGTGAATGAACTCCAGGCGAAGTCGACCGCAAAATTCCTGCACGCGAGTAAAAAAATAAATAAACTTGAAACAACTTCTTTGACAAGACTAATCCTACGACTTAACATTTAAAAAATTAAGCTTTTATATAAAAAAAATTAGACACCCCCCATTAGCCACTTGTACAACAATGGGCTTTAACATTAAATTAAACCCGCCCAAGCTTCTGGGTTCATTCATTCAATAGCCTCTCCGACAGTTTGCCAACCTCTTCATTCCCACTCGTGAAATTCAAGTTTCATCTATCAAATTTTCCCTTTAAAAAACCTAGTGCATTCTCTTTCTTTAGCCATACCAAGGCGAACCATCTCAAAAGTTCATTGATTAAACCCCACTCGTATTAAATGGAGGGCGGGGAATATAAAATACCTTTACGCCACATCAAATCATTAATGTATTGATCACACACAATAAACAAGTCTCTCTCATCCCGACCTTCATTGATTCTACAAAAGCGGTAAAAAAAATCACTAAGTCTCGGTGCAGCAGACACAGTGGCCTGGAACACTCCACCGTCTCTCTCTCTCTCCAAGGTTCCTCCCGGTCAAAACCTTCTCCACCGTGACTCCTGAAAATGCGCAGTCTTGATTGTGTTGGCTGGGGATTTTAACACTCCACCCGAGCGTGCCTGCCACCTCATTCCACCTGGACCCACCCCACCCTCCTTCCTCCCCCACTCCACATATAGTTTCTGGGCCAAGTCTGAGCATTCGAAGATGGATTAAGAGTCCAAAGTCCGAACTGCCCGCTAGTGAATTCGATTACAAGCCCCACTCCAAAGTTGGGATATGTGTGAATAGAAAAGCTAAAGGTACAACCTGTTTTGGTGGCCGTTCAATTCCACGTTCGAGCTTTTCGGGGTCAGGTGAGGAGAACCGTTCGAGTCCAATGAACAAGTGCAAGAGGTTTGGATGACCCTGAGTCTAAACCAGTGGCTCACGACGCCTCCTGCTGCCTCTTAATGTCACGTGGCGATTTTTGACGCGCCTGGATGTTAAAGAGTGAAGACTGCAGGACCTCGCCAGGGACCAACACCTCCCCGACAGCCACGATACCTCTTCTGACACCCACATCATGATCGTAAATTTGTAAGTTCCTCCGCGTCGCTTCAGCTCAAAACGACGATCTACACGTGAAAAAAGCTGTGTATGATGCGGGCTTTTCAAGTAGCGCTACATCTCTCAAAGCCTCAAGCCGTGCTCATAATCTTTATACTGTACATTTTTTTCGAATAAATTAAAATAATATTACAAGTGTGTGGCGCATCTTATTCACAGCGCTCCACACTTGTACCTAATAAGTGGATCATAACTAATTCACATTTAGTAAAATTTTCTCTACCCAAATACCTACTCCAATTACTTCTACTTATCCCATTACCAACTCTCCCCGCCCCCATTTTACCCATCTCACCCCCTCCTCTCCCCTCACTTGTAGATCCTAAGAGTGGGTGTAAGGGTAAAGAGGCGCCCTCTCACTTCTGACGGAGACGTACCTTCCTGCAGCAGGTGTTCAACCCACGAGACACCACTACTTCTGAAAACCCACCCAAGGCGGTCGTTCGCCCCTGCCTGAAGGACCCCCCCCCCCACACCAGTAAATCCCACAAAACTATCAATGTTAACCTCAGAAGTGCCTGGCCGGTTAGAATAAAACTCACACCACAGAATAATGATTCTTATTTATGACTCTTAGACACAAAAGCTAACCATTTCACAACAAAAAGCTAACCATTTCACCACCAAAAGCTTACCATCTCGCCACAGAAAGCTAACCACATCACCACACTTCTCCACACGCAAGAGAACTAAACAAACTAACTTGGCAAAACGTAAAGCAAACATTGCCTTTAAAAAAAAACAATATCCATCAAAGGGGATATACACCCATGACAAAAAATCATAACTCGTGAGACAGCTGCCAACAAAACCCCTGAGTACAAGAACATGAAACTGAATTCGGAAGTGTGGAACCCGTAGACATCCGTATCTCCACGAGCCAGACCGAAGCCACACGACCATCACCAGCTGTATTTATGGTTCAAGACGCGGCAGAGGAGGGAGTACTAGCAGGAGGCGGAGGGGGGGGGGGTGTACTAGGAGGGAGGGAGAGAGTAAATATAGCCTCAACTCGTAAAACGGCTATCTTATTAGAGATGACAAGTGAAAAGGTGGCTCCTCTGGGAAGCCCTAGGATCTGTATGTATTATGAAGGCGTAGTGAGAGTTAGTATGTGTAACAGCAGCAACAGGCACATTTTAACTGTCTCTAGGTAACGCCAAACAGCTTATCTCTCTCTCTCTAGGTAACACTAAACACTTCAGAATGATCTCTAGGTAACACCAAACTGTCGCTAGGTAACACCAAACACCTCATAACCGTCTCTAGGTAACACTTATCACCTCATTACTGTCTCTTGGTAACACCAAACATCTTCTATGTCTCTAGGTAACACCAAACAAACATGTCTCTCGGTAACACCAACACCTCATAACTGTCTCTAGGTAACACCAAACATCTTCTATGTCTCTAGGTAACACCAAACATCTTCTCTCTCTAGGTAACACCAAACATCTTCTCTCTCTAGGTAACACCAAACATCTGTCTCTAGGTAACACTACACACTCATAGCCGTCTCTAGGTAACTAAGCACCTTAATTATACCTAACAATTGTCTAATCCAATGACCAGTTAATGAGATCGTGATTAATGATGGTTGTTATAGGAGAGGAAGCTGTAAGAATGAGGAGACAGATGAAGAGGAGATATGGAGAGAAGGGGTAAGGGAGACATGATGGAGAAAAGGGGTGAGGAAGAGACATGATGAAGGGAAGGGGTGAGGGAGAGACATGATGAAGGGAAGGGGTGAGGGAGAGACATGATGAAGGGAAGGGGTGAGGGAGACATGATGAAGGGAAGGGGTGAGGGAGACATGATGGAGAAAAGGGGTGAGGAAGAGACATGATGAAGGGAAGGGGTGAGGGAGACATGATGAAGGGAAGGGGTGAGGGAGACATGATGGAGAAAAGGGGTGAGGAAGAGACATGATGAAGGGAAGGGGTGAGGGAGAGACATGATGAAGGGAAGGGGTGAGGGAGAGACATGACGAAGGGAAGGGGTGAGGAGAGGGGGAGGGAGATAGGTTAACAGAGCTGTGAGAGGGGAGGGGGAAAGATTGCCGTGGGAGTGGGGGGAGAGGCAATGTGGAAGGTAAGAGAACAGTTTAGTAGAAGGGAAGGACAGTGGAAGAAGTGATGGAACGGGAGAAAGGGTAGATAAGTGGGGGGATAGAAGCAAAAAAAAAAACCAGTAGAAGGATGTAGAGCAGTAGAAAGATTAGGTGTGGGGTAGAAAAGCAGTGGTGGTAGATAAGTAGACGTGGGGGGGGGGGCGGCGGGGCGACACAGCTGGTAGTTCCCCCAATGACGCAACATTGGGCGCCAGACAGACGCGGTCGCCTCTGGCACATGCAACCCCCCGGAAACACTCCTCATACCTCACTCCTCCTCACCAACGCCCCCACTAGACAGATGTCCTTCTACCTCTCAACAATAACAAGATATTCAGACAGATAACCAAGATAACTGACAAAAAATGGCTAAATCTACCTCGGGTTTTTTTTTATTTGCAACCACGTTGAGTTCAGGAAAAATTTCTACCACTGCACAACCCAGCACAAGCGAAGCTACACAACCTGAAGAATGTTCCTGTAAGTATAACTTATGATTATCTGAAGGTAAATCATATACATTCATTTAGACAATCGATAGTCAGTCACCCCCCCCCCTAAGGTCTACTCGATAATGCGTGACCAACGTCGGTGAAATTATGGTGTATATCCCCCCCCCCCCCCACGTTAAGCAACTATAGCCTCTACACTAGTGCGTATGTGAAAGGCGACACCCGACCTCCAGACCCTGGGAGAGGTAGATTCACCATCGATCTACAGCATAGCGTCTGGTCGGAGGGGGCGACCTTGTGCTAGTGTTCCTAGATGGTCAATTGGCCGCAGGGGAATACTGTACATGTATCTCGTAACAAAAAAAAGTTTCTTAAATTACAAACTACAGTTCATCCTCACACTTACTTGTCAAGTTACGGATAAAAATTAGTCAAACAAAAAACTTCAACAAAATGTTTTTAGAGATCAACACGCATGCCACGGAGATACGGTTGTACATCCTCGCCTCAGCTTCCTGTGTTTACACCTTGGAAAAATGTCACTATGACACTGTTGAAAATAGAAGTTAAGCAAGGGCTCTACCCTGACTCACGCTCTGGAGTGAGTCGTGCTACATAATCTGATCCCGACCATGACTCAAGTGTAATGACACCGAAGATGGGGCGAGAATTACGAGTCATGACAGTTACTCACCAGAGTCTGACGGCGTATGTAGGAGTGACGAGCGGTTGTAATGAGAGGGCGAAGTTGATGACGTTGCTGTGGGGGTGGGCGAGGGTATTCTTACGCAGTGGTAGCTGTGGTCGACGTGCACGATGCCTGATGACGTGGGCGTTTCGCTAGTGTAAACTTCTTCTTCGTGACATACGCCGTACAGCTCCTCCCCTCTTGGACACTCGTCGTCGTCGTCGTCGTAGTGGTCAATATCCTCGTCAGTGTCTGTTTCTGAAGACTCGGAGGGTGTATCTGGCCGCGCGATGTGGTTGCCGGAGAACTGTTGGTGAAGACTCGTCTCCGCGACGTCCAAATGTGAGTCCCCCGAGTCTGTACAGTCTAGGTCTGTGATGTGTGTGAACCCCGCCGCGCCCTCCAGCACTGTTGACGAGCAGTCCATTAGGAGCTCTGTGATCTGTGAACCGGAGTCCTTGTGTATGCGGGGGCGGCGGTAGTGACTGTGGTTGTGGGCCTCGGCAGTACAAGTCCCTACCCACATGCAGTCGTGTCGCAACTCAGAGCCAGCTAGCGCCAACTGTGTACAGCTGGTGCATGTGCCTCGTCCTAGCCCATGGGTGCAGGGCAAGCCAACTGGCCCACCTCCTGGAAGGTCATATGGCAGGTTGTTATCCAGATCTATAGAGTCGAGGTCGAAGTAGAGATCATCTTCCTCCAGTAGCGGCATCTCTAGGGTGTTGCCGAAGTCGATGTCGAAATCCATGCCTTCTGTCTTCAGGGTGAACATGTCTTTACCAGGGAAGGGCGACAGGAGGTCGATGTCTGTCTCTCTCAGGGGAGAGCGGGGCGGTGTCAGGATCAGCTCGAACTTCTTCCAGATGTCGTTAGAGAGTGAGGGCCCCTCTTGGGACCACTCTGCATCCGGGTCCAACTCCAGCATTGTGTTTGAGCTCAACCAAAGTCGATCCTGAAACACAAAAAACACAAGACTCGTCAGTTTTCACCACACAGTCAATTTTAAGTCTTCTCTGAAATCATTAGATCATTAGACAGTACTAAATCATTATGCCTGACTTATAGCTTTAAACACCACGTACTAAATTCTACTGTCTTTCACGGTCATAAAAACCCTAACATAAGCTCGCCCCAGTCTTCATTAATTGGACACAACAAGCTGTCTGGATGTTCAAAACCATCTTTTACTGCCGTACCATCACCTTCAGTAAGGTAGTCCTCTATCCCCTCAAAACTCATCCACAATTTGCGTGCGTTCAGCCCCAGACGGTCCCACTATGCAAAGACTCCCGCGGACGCTGCAGAGGCCACCAAGTGGACGCAAGGAATCGATACCGGAGCCTTGCATCACATGGGCTAAGGCCAGGCTCAGGACCTCCCCGGTGTTCACCTGCCCTCCCTCCTGTGCTAACCTAACTACACCAAATTAGTCGCATCGCCTTTGCTACTAGCGATTTAGCCTGAATTAACTAGTCAAGATTACATAGTAGCAGTGGCTGTCACATGCAAACTCCACGGATTAGTATGCGAACCTAGTACAGCAACGCTCGAAATGCAGTAACATACAGGTGGATGATGAGACTGGGGTATGAGGAACAGTTCAGACACAGACGATGATCGATAAACTCCATTAAGACCAAATATATGAAATTTCATCATATAGTGACATTGTGAAGGTAAACATGCTCTAAGGATACACCACAATAGCCAAGTTTAAATGTTCACCTCCAAGACACCCCCCCCCCCCTTAAATCATTCTGTGCTCCCTCACCGTGACCACTGCTCAACATGGTGAAATCTCCCGCCCCCCTCCCCCGTACCTTAATAACACTGTCTTACCATCAGACTGCGTTACATTTTGTTCTTGTTTTCTGGTAATGGCGTCCTTGGCGGCACCTTGTTCGAGTCCACGAGAATCAACACAGGTGAGTTACGACAGCTTGTAGTGTTTAGTATTTTGCAATAATTGTTGCATACACATATGATGCAATCTTGACCACGACTATTATCACCATGTCAAGCACTATTCGC
The DNA here is from genome assembly GCA_958450375.1 of Homarus gammarus. Classification (NCBI taxonomy): domain Eukaryota; kingdom Metazoa; phylum Arthropoda; class Malacostraca; order Decapoda; family Nephropidae; genus Homarus; species Homarus gammarus. The sequence continues at coordinate 186,103 of CAUDMG010004049.1, read as the reverse complement.
CCCCATCCGCCCCCCTACCTCAAACCATCATTGTTTATTTTGAACAATTACCTGAATTACACACGATAGTTAACCACACAGGTGCGAATAATAATTCGACGTACACATACTCTTAAGGAGTACAAACGATGTCTAAATTCCTTCAAACACACATTGTAGATGCGCCTGAGATTCACCAGTACACAGGTCCACGTTCATAATTTCGTGTACACAACATGACCTCACGTAAGCCTATCTCAATCCAAGTGGCGGTCACGTGTTTCCCATAACAGTCGTCTTCATCTGTTTTTGTATGAACACAGCGAGGCGGAGGGAATCCCAAGAAAGATAACACAACAAAGCTAGACGCTAACTTCTTGTCAACATAATGATATAAAACGTAATTACAAGACTTGCAGAACACCGTACAGATGCCAACCTTGATGCCAACTTTCTTTTTGGTAATTAAAAGATAGATTTTGATTTACAATTATCATTATGCAACCATGCAAAAAGCAGACTGACGGACGAGAAGAAACCCCCACACAATGAAACATTTATATAAACATACCAATTTACTGCGACAAAATAAAAGTTTCAATGCATCGCTGGGGGGAGAGGGAGGGGCTCTGCCTGCTGGTGAGAGGCTAGAGAATTTGGCGGGAACTCGTAGGTTTTGGCGGGAAGGCTGGGGTTGGGTGGCACCTGGGCGGGGTCTGGTGGGATCGATGGTGGCGGCCGCTGGCTGCCTCACGTTGCCGCTAACGTGGCACTCACCGCTCTGACCTTCAACACCCCACCTCCCCCTTCTCGTGCACACACGCTATCACACACCGCCCCCTCACTCATGTATCATCATGTGCACATGTTCATTCACCGCCTCATTTACGGTCGATGCTTATATACATATCACACGTCGTGCTCTCAATACCTGCTCTTAGCGTTGTGTTCTGAGTCACCAGGAATACAAGCCCACTCACCGCCTACTCCTGAGACAGTGTTCTGGATCACGTTTCCTTGTCACCTTGAGCAAATACCCACACGCCAGTATTTCCGAGTCACTTACCCCTCCCACCTGGAAAACACACTCTTACACTGCCTGTATGAATCCATGACAATAATTAGACTTACACACTGTTATGTAACGCCTCTCTTATCTCACTTCATCTGAGAGACAACATTAATTTACTATCTTTTAATATCAAGGACACCTGTTCAGTAAGAAGAGCCTTGACATGTGTGTATGGCTGGGTAGATGACGTCACAGAACACCATAAAAGAAGCGACTAACAATCACGAGCATAAGCACCCCCACCCCGCGGGGCCCCCAGTGGATGCCTCCAATGCATGACCATCACGATGATTCACAACCATGGATACCTTCTCTCATAACATGTGGAAACTTACACTCGGACATTGCCGTCTATTAACATCAAACACTAGAAAAAAATACTAACTAGAAGGGGATCACCTGAAAATTAAGCACCCCGAATTGTTTCCCTTAATGACTAACGCTACCTGGGGTGGGTGGGTTAAGTTGACGTGTTTACCCACGAAGGTAAAGGAATTCAGGTAGGGCGAAGACCTTTAAACCGTGAGGATAAACGAACAGCCAGACTGGAGCCGCACACTACACAGGGTCCCAAGGACACTGTGTAACGTGGTGTCAACAATTCACGCCACACCCACTACCCCCACCCCCAAACACACTTGTTGTCGTCACTCATCGTCTGTGCCCAATATCCGTTTACGTCCAAGATCTAAAAAAAATTCATCGTTGTTACTCAAACCTTTCCCGCCGATTGTTGCTGGCTACAACCAGACGGTTTTATTTAGTTCTGGGAAGCACTCAGGAGCCAATGGGTTAACTCCGTGTAAAGATCACACATCCTGCACAAACATTCGATCAGCCCATGAGTAGACGCAACATAATCACAAGTACAAAAACTCTTATTCCTGGAGCAAGCCAGTGCCACTTTAGAGTACCACCCACCCCCAACAACGCTAGGACATCACAACAACAAAACTGCAGGAAGTGACAGTCAGAGCAAAGCTGAGCGCACAACACAACGATGATGCAACTGCTGCCGAACCTTCTGGGAAATATGTGTCAGTGCCGCCGCCTCCTCATCTCAGGCTAAACACCTCCCACCAACGATGTTCATGTGTGTGTGGGTGATGTGTGTATTCCTGGCTCGCTGGCATCTTGAACCTACACTGTATCGGCCGCTCTAACCAGCAGAAACCTTTCACCTTATCACGTGACACTTTTCCGAGAATTAACGCACTTCTTAAAGAAAACTGGGGATAAGTAGTACCTTGCACGGTGAAACTTATAATTGTATCGAGACAGTTTCCTAGTAATCTTAAAGCTTGTGGCTTCCTGGCTCGCTCTAGCATGCACAGAAACTAAATCGGCATGCTTGTAAATTTCAGGGTCGTTCGTGCTTGGCATGCCAGCGGTCAATACCATCAAGTCCGGTCTATCATGCATAGACTACCAGCTGTCTTCTAAACGAGGGACACCAGCTGTCTCCTGAAGTAGCGATGCCCAGCTGTCTCCTGAAGTAGGGATACCCAGCTGTCTCCTGAAGTAGGGATACCAGCTGTCTCCTGAAGTAGGGACACCAGCTGTCTCCTGAAGTAGGGACACCAGCTGTCTCCTGAAGTAAGGACACCAGCTGTCTCCTGAAGTAAGGACACCAGCTGTCTCCTGAACACGAACATACCATAAGTCAACGCACCCGGGTACGCTCCGTCGTTCATTACGCGTGAACCACCTGTGGGGGGGGGGGCATCTTGGAATCACGAGATCAGCCACCCAGCTTCTATTAGCTGTATTTAACCACTGTAACGCTAACCCACCAACTAGGGTATTTAATCATCGGGTGTAACAGGTTGGAGGGAGGGGGTGGGGGAAGGGGGGATAATTTTCACGTGATCTCTTTCTCTATCCCTTCACTGGGGGGCAGGAGAAAAAACGTTCAACTTTTAAATGGCAGTAATTAACTAAGAGTAAAATCTGTATTGTGTACCGATAAGTTAATACGTTGTTGGTGACGTCGAGTGGGTAGCCGGGTCAGAATACTATTTATGAGACACTCGACTACCAGCAAAACCTATTAACTGTGTGTGTGTGTGTGTGTGGCCAAGTGGTTCCTACCTGCCAGCCCACGTGTCCCGTACACTTGCCGCCGCCGCCACCACCACCTCCCACGCCTTGCCCGCACGCACACACACCTGCATAACTACATATACAAACGCTTGCTTACTCGTGTCCCAGCCAGCATGCAGAGATTGATTGGCTTTATATTAAAATTAAGTACCATATCTGCATTGATCACTGACATTAAAATCATTCATTAACTAATTCATCACACGACCAAATCTTATTTTACAGTATAACTTTTCCATTTATTAATAAAATATTCTCAAGTCGAATACGGTTGATAAAATTAACTCTAAACCAAACGGGTTTCTATTTTGTCTGCAATAAAGTTAAACACCCATTTCTTCATGTTTGAAATTACTCTGTCAAACATTTTAATTAATTTTCTCTGCAAAGTCCCATCAATCGTAATTTTCAAGAAATAAAATCTCAACATTCTTTGCAGCTGTTGGCTTGATTCACCAACTTACAACACAAGTAAAATAGATATAAGCTTAGGAAGAGCTTGTACAATGTGTAGGAACCTTCAATCTTCACTTGGGTATCCAGAAGCATCTCAACAATATTGTATATCATCTTAAAATACCCAATTACTTCCCAGAAACTTGAAATAGGCCCAAAAATATAATTAGACCTTTAAAGATTCCTCGTTTAACAATACTTATTTATTTTAGCACACGGCTCTTACCTTGAAGGACGGTGATGTAAGATGTCCAAATTCAAAAAACTCCAGACGAAATAAGGGGAAACGAGCGTATATGAGAATGCCGTACGCAAGACACCAGTGACACACGTGTTCCCTTCACCCGGTCTACGCTAAGACTGATGAGCAGAATCCATTGGAGTGAGTATTACTCCGCTCAGGCCTGCCAACCCCGCCAGACGCCGCTCCACGATGAATGAACATCCCTGTCACACACGAAGTTTTTACTCTCGAAATCATTTTACGTTTGCCTCCCTTTTTACCTCATGACTCCTTCAAATAACCCACATTACCCACACACGCAATAGAACTTCACCTCACCAATACTCAAAGGTCGCCGACTAAAACTAAGATATATTTTTAAGATGTGTGAAAAATCATGCACATGGCATCTCACGCTTTAAATGCCTCAAGTATTACTACAACTACCACCACCACCACTACTACTACTAGTAGTAGTAGTACTACAATACTACCACAAGACTCCAATAGTGCCCACGTGAACTCCGCATGACGGCTGAATAAATGAGATCTGTCCCGGCTACGTATGGACTATGTTACAGGTGGCAATACTCTCTCTACCTGTCATTTTGGTAGTACAAGAACTACTACTACTACCACCATCGCCACCACATTAAAACCACTCTTACAATTACTACCTGGAGTATTATTATTGGTCCAGCTATTATTACCAGTATTATCTTTACCATTGTAACAACCCACCACCATCGTCAAACTATCACAACTACAGCTGTAAATACTCAACTACCCATTAACCTCACCAAAGGAAACTCGGGTACCACTACTTGAGAGGAAACTGAGCCCGCCATACTGCTACTGTCTATAATTTCCTAACTTTCTTTTTCTCTGGTGTGTGTGTGTGTGTGTGTGTAAAACAGCCAGCCAATGAGCGTTCTTATAGTCTCCCCCCCCCCCCCCCCCCAGCAGCTGGTAGACTCTCACAGATACTGGTTGGCTGGGAATTACCAAGGACAATGAAAATCTTGGAGACACGTTCTGCCACGCAACATTCTTATAATCCTCCCATCCCTGCCTCTCGTCTAAGTGCTTGTTAAGTACTTTTGTATCTCGTTATGTACTAAACCAAATATGTGACTTGTATGTGTGAAATTACTCTCAATACATACTCTATACATGTGACTTCGTTGACATGTATTTTGTGACCACATACCATGAATTATCATTTACCTAAACTTACACTGTTGCCGCATCCTGTTTACACCTCCAACTCTCTTCTGAGATATATATATATTCATCTCTAACTCTAAAGAGGCTCAGGTTCTCAACTGGTTCAGCCATGTTAATATTATTATTATCATTCACTCTGTATTTGTGTTTTTCTGGCTAAATAAACTGTTTCAATTCAATTTAATTGTTGCCATATAAGCGCCTCTAACCTACCGTTGCCACATAAGCGCCTTTAACCTACTGCTACTGTTGCCAGGTAAGTGCCACTAACCTACTCTCCCAATAGTACAACACACGTCTCCAACCTTTACCTACTATTGACACCTCTAACCCAGTCTCCCATGGCACCACGCACTTCTGACCTACTCTTTAAAGCTGCCATGCACCTTTAGCCTGCCCCACTACACTGATACGCGCACCAAAATCGTTCCCCTGTGCCGTATTTGTTCCTCTAACTTACGCGTGCCCTCAATATCGCTCTTTTGAGAGAGAGAGAGAGAGAGAGAGAGAGAGAGAGAGAGAGAGAGAGAGAGAGAGAGAGAGAGAGAGAGACCCATGACCTATCTCATATAAGATCTCCAATAAAACAAACACATGTATGTACTGTAGGGAGATGGGCAAACGGGAGCCTTATTTTCACCAACATCTCCCCCCACCCTTAACTTTCCTATCGAGACAGGGAAACAGGTGAGATGGCCTTGCTGCCCCAAACACACCCATTTACGGGGTAGGGAAGCAGGTGGGGTGGCCTTGCTGCCCCAAACACACCCATTTACGAGAGGGTTTCTAGGCACCAGCGACAGTTTACAGATACATAAAAGGTGTGGTTCCTGGTGCCTCTTGGTAGGGTCGAGGCGAGGCAGGTTTGTTATGATGGTGTCTGGATCAGTTGGGCTCACCGCTGCAGCTACCAACATTACCCGTCTTCCTTATCTCGAGTCGATGTAACCCGCCAACCACAACTACTATTACCACCACAACTACTAAACCGCCTGCCAAGTACTTATAACCATCCACCACTTAAATCGTCTACCACCGTAACAGATACTATGACTAACACCACCACCATTACCCCACATCCTATGAAGGTTACTGTCATTATTACAACACCCAACACTACCACAACACCCACCACTACCACAACACCTACCACTACCTACAACCCCCCTCCCCCACTACATCCAGCAATATTAACACTCCTGAAAGTTCTTATTAGTATTACACGAAAAAAGTTCACGTAATTATTCTAACTTTAACTCGTGTGCAAACTTTTAACAAGGAAACAAATTAATCTATATAATCGTTAACGAGTTTAAAGAGCAACCGAGGCCAAGATACAGGAGCCCCCTAATCACAGTCTTACGCTGGGGATTGGATGGGGTCGATATACATCGCCATACGTACGGTACACATAACACCTGCGCCAGTCTACACCCCAGACGAGTGGGGGAAAGGGAGGGAGGATGTGGGGACGACGTAACACTGGAGAGAGGGAGGGGGAGGGAGGGAGCGTTGCGTGGTAACCTGTTGATGCAGCTGCCGCCCTCGAGCCGGCCGTAAGCGTTTAACACCACCAGGAAAGTAGATGCCGAGATTTTGTCGCTTTTGGGCTTTTAATTGTGGTATTACGTGTGTGTGTGTCTGTGGCGTCCCTGTTACCGAGTACCACGTCGTATTAACACACTTGTTATTGTCCTCCATGTCTCCCCACCACTCCCTCCCCCCCCCCCCAAAACCATCCCCTCCTTCTTTTCTCCCCCCTACTTCTTACCTCCCATACGCCTCACACGCTACCTAACCCGTCCTAGTCTTCCCACCAAAACTACCCTTCTAGCCTAAGGGGGAAGAGGAGGGGGATAACCTTACGACAACGCCCCCCCCCCCCACCCTCATCCTCCAATGGGTACGAGATTGAGTATTCATTCAGTAATACCAATACCACTCTCGAATTAATGTATCAGTAACAGCCAATTAACGATACCCGCTGAGGCTCTACGGAATACTCTGAGCAGATTGATGATACTGGAAATGTTATTGATAATTGAAGTAGTTTATTCAGCCAGGAACAATAGATACAATGTAAACAATAACATGGCTGCGTCAAGTAAGAGTCTAAAAACACTCCTCGTGGATGCAGATATTGAATGTTCATCAAAATTATTTTAGTGGCACCTTATAAATACTGTGATTAGGTTAGTATTGGGGTGTTTCATCCCCAGGCGAACTAATTGGGGTTACTAATCTTCATGAACTTTAGATTTAAATTACAATAAAAAATAACTGTACAGTATTCATCAAGTGCCTTAACACTCACTAGGTTCTTATGTCAATAGTGTTGCTGTTCACTTTGCTTACTTCTGGCTAAATAAACTATGCCACTTTTAAGATGTAGTCAGGGGCGATTAGAGGGGCTAGTCAGGTTTTGTGCAGTGTGGCAGCCATGTGTTTGGTTACATTCGACAGAAGGAAACTCGCAATAGTAAACATATTATGGAATCAAAGTAAAACAATATGAAAACAAATATGTCAATGTAATGATTTGTGGAATGTTTATATGACGAGCCCCTGTAAACTCACTAGTGACGGAGACTGTACATATATTCCACCGTGGCTGTATTCTGAAGGCGGAGCAGTGACTTACTATTAAAATCCAATAAAATCACAACATTTTGGCTACAGATTCAGGCATAATCAAGAACTAGAATGCTGTAATACTAATACCTACAGTACATCAACGCTCTCAATAAAAGAGTATGATAAGATGTCTCGTCCAAACTTCTGTGCTCTGGAAAGCGTATGAATGTTGAGGACTTCTAGTGGGAACCATTACGAGAGGGTCAGGCAAGGTGTGGTGTGGACGGGTGGCAGGTGGTGTCGGCATAGGAGTGTTAATGGAAGGTGCCGCAGGGTGTGTGTGTGTGTGTGCGCGGATGTGTGCCCCCTAACCACTACCAGTATACTGCAATGGTCTTCCTTAACCTAGTCACTGGAGGACTCTCTTTCTCTCTCACAGGCTAAGAGTTTGCACAATAAAAGAAACACTGGATAGGGGTGAATGAAGGGTGGGTGAAAGCATGTGAGTGAATGTGTGTGTGTGTGTGTGTGTGTGTGTGTGTGACAGGAGCCTCGAGAGCTAATCATGTGTGAAGAGGCTCATCTTATTACTAAAATAAGCCGACAACTTTTCCTCTCTCACACCAACATTCATACAACAGAGGACGGGGGAAGTTCTAAACAGACAGACACACAGACACACACACACGTACAATGATAACATGAACAACAATCTCACCATTAAGAATACAAAAAGGTGATGTGGTTAGGAGGAGTTAGCTAAGGTAGTTACAGTATAAACAAGGTAAGGGGGATAAAGGTAGTTATAAAGTATGGGATAGTTAGTTGGTAGTACTGGTGGTGGTTAGGTTAGTAGATAGGGAGGAGTAGTAGTAGTAGAAGATAGGGAGGAGGAATAGTAGAAGATAGGGAGGAGTAGTAGTAGTAGAAGATAGGGAGGAGGAGTAGTAGTAGTAGTAGAAGATAGGGAGGAGGAGTAGTAGTAGTAGTAGTAGAAGATAGGGAGGAGGAATAGTAGAAGATAGGGAGGAGGAGGAGTAGTAGTAGAGGATAGGGAGGAGGAATAGTAGAAGATAGGAAGTAGTAGTGGTAGAAGATAGGGAGTAGTAGTAGTAGTAGTAGAAGATAGGGAGTAGTAGTAGTAGTAGTAGAAGATAGGGAGTAGTAGTAGTAGTATTAAATAGGGAGGAGGGGGAGGAGTAGGTACTTGGGCAAGATTGTGGGCCGCGTGGGTCTAAAAATAGCGAAGGGCAGTGCTGGGTAGGGTAGCATGAGGGGGTTAGACAGGCCAGACGCTCGGGGGACGGTTTTCTACTACAGATCCGAGGCTTGGCTGACTGGTTGGTTGGGCAGCCAGCTGTCTGCGGTAGATTGGTAGGCTAGTCAGGAATGTGGTCGATTGGTCAGCTAGTTAGTTAGCCAGCTGTGTGGTTGACTATACAATTGGGTTGGTTAGGTAGCTGTCAGTTTGGTTGGTTGGCCAGCTGTGTGTGTGTGTTTGTCGCCCTGCGCTTAGCGGACGCTCAAATAACGTAAAGAGAAGGACGCTCTTCGGCTGTCCCAACCTTGGCCTGTCCCAACCTAGGCCATGCCGCGCTGTTCTCGCTCGCTCTCTCCTGTTTATCTCATCTACTGTGTATGTAACAAATTTATGGTGGCTCACTACTAGAAATTAAAATAAAATTGTGTAATTTTTTAACATTCTGCTATTTTGGGGTAAATAAATTAAATATGAATAATTTTAAACAAGCCAAAGACAACTTCACTGCTGTAATAAGCATCTTATTATGAGAAACGCTCCCTGTCCCTTACCATAATTACGTAAGGCCGAGAGAGAGAGAGATGCGACTTAACCTTCTCTACCTTAACATGTCTCGACGCGTTAGTGAGCAGACGATGCGGCGTGGCCTGTCTACCAACCCTGATGCAGCTTACCCTCCGCATCTTACCCTCCTGATCCTCTCCCTCTGCCCCCCCCCCCCCTTACCCACCGACACACACTCCCTACTTTAAAACCCCACCTAAGCTATCCCCTTCTCCCTCCATACCTACACAATGGAACCCGTAAATACATACATGGATCACGCGTACCAACAGCGATGTATTTACATGTGAACATAAGAATGAAGGATAACGGGGGGGGGGGGGGCCGTTAACACCCATATCGCTCCTCTATCTGTCCCTCCCTACCTACCTACCTACATAATATAGATACACAAACACCGATATACTCACACACAGATCAGGTTAAAACAGCTAACAGGAGCCACAATTACCATAAGTTTCGAAGAATAAACTTTGACACATAAATGTAGATGATGTTAATAACGACCTTTCACCTGATGATTAAAAATAAAATAAAAAATAATACGTTACCAGGTTAGGTTAGGTTAGCGTGAAATAAGTTCGGGGATAATCTTTGGGTGATTCTACTACACCGTTAAATTAAAACTGTAGATTTAGACAGAAAGAACATTTATAAGTCTGACAATCTACACCCACAGATGTTGTTTGATAATGCGTGTGAGCCGGAGGCCTTACCATCTTGTGTAGTCATATAACAGGTGAACTCGGCCCTTAGAACACAAGGTCCTGGGAGAGCTCGGCCTCCCAAGCACTAGGAGAGCTCGGCCTCCCAAGCACTAGGAGATCCCGGCGTGATTGTAAATAAAGTGTCCACACAATTTTCCGAGAGTTGGAACCGAGTCGGGAGAGGTCCATACTATATGTACCACGAGAGTTGATTAATCCTCGCACAAGAACAGCACAGTGTAGGAGAGCAAACCTTACTGACAACTGATAAGACGAAGTTGAGTGTTTCAAGGATCTAGACTGACCGAGGGTTATGATTGGTCAATGTGACAAGAGAGTGGGAGGAGCTTAAATGTTTCCCAACCTATCACATTACATCACGTGTTGGTTAGTCAATTTCCTTCACCTTACCATCCAAGTCAGGTCCCCAGAGGTAGGTCAAACTCAAGTCAGGTCGTTAGAATAAACTGCCTACCTATCTACTATGGTTATTATAAACCCAAACATACCCAGCATTTGTAGGTCGTGGGTGTGTGGGGGAAGTCTTGTGTAGCTCGTGGGTATGTGGGGGGGGGGGGGGGTCTTGTGTAGGTCGTGGTTATCTGGGGGAGGGGGTGTCTTGTATAGGTCGCAGGTATGTGGAGTCTTGCGTAGGTCGTGGGGAGTCTATCTCAGGATGACAAAACAACAACCACAGAGGAGAGATAAAAAGACAAGTCAGCTGCTATCATTCTCCCTCACTCACTCTCTCTCACACGTTTGACCTTGATGGAAGGGAAATTACCCACGGTTCTCTCTCTCAAGAACTATATCAGTGCGAGACGTCAGTTGCCCCCCCCCCCCCCAGGTCAGTGGAAGCACCATGGTCAAGGACTAACACACACACACACACACAACGTTTTCATGATGGGCGGGTGATAATAGGCCTTGGCTTGGATGAGTGTGCACTTCCCACGATAGGTCAGCGCTCCGAACTTGCCAGATCACAAGTTCAGACGAGTGTTATCAATAGGCTAAGGGAGGGAGAGGGGAAAGATAAGTGGGGAGAGAGGGGTATATGCCTAAGACAAACACAGTTCTCCCCTCGGTATTCTGCTGGAACATAGGTTTAGGTGTTTTATCTGCTGACTTAACACTCAGTAGAGACAGACAGACAGTATTCATCTTATCTACAGCCCGGCAAAATACACGGTGACTATATATACCTTCTAGGTCATCTCTTAACAGATTACAACCCGAGTGATAGACGCAGTATTGTATTTTATCTGTCTGATGACGATTAATGACTAGCAAACTTGGGAACAGTTCTTGATTATAAGAACATAAGGAGTCTGCAATAGGCCGGTTGGCCTGTGCATGGCAGCTCCTGTCGAGAGTTACTACCACTCTCTATCATCCATGAATCTATCTAGCCTCCTTTTAAACTTTCCAGCGTTCCAGCACTTACTACAAAGTTGCTAAGCTTGTTCCACTCGTTCACCACCCTATCTGTGAACCAGTTCCTTCCTATCTCCCTCCTAAACCTAAACCTATCCAACTTAAACCCGTTGCTCCGAGTCCTATCCTGCTCGGATATTTTAAGAACTTTATCTATATCTCCTTTATTGATTCCTTTCACCCACTTAAATACTTCTATCATATCTCCCCGCACTCTTCGCCTTTCTAGGGAATGCAAGTTTAGTTTCTTTAACCTATCTTGATACGGCGTGTGCGTGTGTGTGTGTCCTATCACAAACACCCCCCCCCCCCACATACACACAAAGCTAGTTTACTGTTTACCCCATATTCATCCTGACCGACAGAGCAAAAAAAAAAATTTTGTTTACGTCAGTTTATCTCACTTTATTAAGCACTCCAACGCTACCCGGGAGGTGATCCAGATTAATCGACTGGCGACATCTATACAGCTTATTACGTCACTAGGTCCTACTTAAGCTGGGTAAAATGTTAAATCACCAGAAGACGATAATTAGGGAGGTTAGAGTTAGGGTGGTTAATCTTCAGGTGATCCAAAACATTCCTTCACATTAAATAAGAGAAAATATAATAACCGGCAACGCCTTCAATCCAGAAATGAACCCTGTCCCTCCCTTCAATCCAAGTAATGACCCTATGACCCCAGGTGCTGTCTGATACCCCCCCCCCCCCCCCCAAGAGTGACCTGTAACCAGAGACTGAGCTTTAGCACCTGTCCCTTCCCCCTCCCCCTTCAGGTCAAGAGTGGGAGTGGTAATAGCAGGTAGGTGACATGACCCTATCGTAACTCCAGGTCAGGTCACGCGGGGAGAAACGAAGTCAGGTCATCTTTCGCAACAACGACCACACACACACATGAATCAATGTTCTAAGTTCGAATGCTCAAAGTACGCATCAAGATATCCCTCACCCCCACTAGCCGTCCTTGGGCAGATAAACACGGAGACAACAGTAAGTGATTCAAAGGGCAATACTGTCAGCTATCTTAAGTGGTCGTAGATCTATTGTTTAGTCTGTGTACCTTATAAGAATAATGAAGAGAACCACAGCCACCCTTTTACCCCATACTAAGCAGTCCTGTTTACACTTCAACTACCTCACACACATGCGCAACCTATGTGTTTTTATTAATTGCTTATGTATTATGTGTATAGTTAATTTTGTATGTATATGTATTTATAAATAAACTTTGTGTGTACATGTGTATATACTGTATGTGTGTAAAACTAAATGAGTGTGTACGTGTGTCAGAAGGAGGCATCTCCCTATAGAACTAAGCAGCATCACGTGGAGTTATATGTTGAAATAGTCGCCAGAGCCAAGGGAGTGAGTCGGGGAGGATGAAGGGTGGGGAGGACAGGTAGGGAGTAAGGAAGACAGAGAGGAAAGGGGTCAGGGAGGAGGATAGGAGGGAGATTGGTAGAAGGATTCGGTGCAGCGAAGAATGACGAAACTGATCCCGGGACTTAGAAACCTTCCATATCAAGATAGGTTAAAGAAACTAAACTTGCATTCCCTAGAAAGACGAAGAGTGAGGGGAGATATGATAGAAGAAATAAAGGGGATATAGATAAAGTTCTTATAATATCCGAGCAGGATAGGACTCGTAGCAACGGATTTAAGTTGGATAAGTTTAGGTTCAGGACGGAGATAGGAAGAAACTGGTTCACAAATAGGGTGGTGGATGAGTGGAACAAGCTTAGCAACTTTGTAGTAAGTGCTGGAACGCTGGAAAGTTTAAAGGGAGGCTAGATAGATTCATAGATGATAGAGTGGTAGTATCTCGACAGGAGCTGTCATGCACAGGCCAACCGGCCTATTGCAGACTCCTTATTTTCTTGAGTCAGGGAGAGCCAGACAGGCGATAGGCATAACCCACACCGTCCCCGTGACTCATCAGGACTATGTCAACACCTGCCTCAACACCTGTCGGGACCGTTGCCTCACACCTGTACGCGGTGCCCCCTCCTTACCGCCGCTCATAACCACCAACCTACCTTCAATAGGGGTCATGACGTCATTGAACTACATGAAGATTAACACCCCAACTTTCACATTAACCACCCTAACGTTAACCTGATATAATGTAACCTAAATTAATCTAATCCCACCCTCCCCCGCCCCCCAAGCAGGTAATCGATGGTTTAGTACTGTACGGTCCTCACCACAACACTAAGGCGGAGAAAGATGGAAAATATTGATTAATTATTTATCGAACCTTTCTCTCTCACACTCGGCTACCCTTACCGACCATATTGAACGGAGAACTTTAAAACTGGCTTCACTTCTTCCCCGAGAAACTTGGGGAATTCGAGGGCTTGGCTTCTACTCTCAGGAAAGTGTCATAACATTTATATTCTCCGTTGGGAGGCGTGTGTGTGTGCCCTTTTAGCTCCCGAGGTTCGCTTTATTTCCTATGATGGTTACCTAAACGACGAGCCCCAGTCCTGACGAATCCAGGGGAAAAAAAGTCACGGAAAAACCTAACCTAACCTACGTGCAATGCCATCATATATATATACATATACTGTGTTGTCAATGTGTACAAGTCATGTGACTATTTCCGTTCACCGTCCTAACAGGCTCCAACCAAGCCTTAGCTACCTCTATCCTAGTGATCTATATTTCTCTATCGCACATGTTCACTATCTCTCCACACCCCTTTACAATTCCTCCCTACACACACACACACACGATAGAAGGAAAGGAATAAGATAGGTGTGTGTATAGCAAAAGAGGGGGATGAAGAGGAAAAAGAGAAGGGAGGGGATGAGGTGGAAAAGGAGAGGGAAGGAAGGAAGGAGAGGAGGGGTTGATCAAATTACTCATTGTTGTTGAATGGAGGTGGTCTAGGTGGGCGGCAACTGACCCTTCACTCACCCCCCTCGGCCGGTATTCTGTAATGTGTTGGGGTCTAGAGGGAGAGTTGTGGAGGTTAGGTTAGGTTAGGTGACTGGTGCTGCCTTCACCCATCCATGTTCTTTTTCTTCTTTTTAACCCCCAACCCCAGAAATCTTGGAGGAGCGAGGAGGATGAGGAAAAGAAAGGGGAGGAGGAGGAGGAAAAGAAAGGGGAGGAGGAGTAGGAGATGTGGTCGAGCGGAGCCCTATGGAGTGTTTAAGAGATAAGTTACCCGAGCGTACATACAGTATACACACATACATACAGAGACGTCTACCCAACTCTGGAACAAACTCATGGTCATATTTTGATGATGGAACAACTCTCAACCATACAAGATTGTGATGTCTCCAATTAAAACAAATACAGCCAACCCTCCCTCCCCCCACTAACCTAACCTAACGTCCACAATCAGGCCAGGGTGTGGTAGTCCCGCACCTAGACAGACGAAGAGTGCAGGGAGATATGATAGAAGTATTTGAGTGGGTGAAAGGAATAAATAAAGTAGATATAAAGTTCTTACAATATCCGAGCAGGATAGGACTCGTAGCAACGGATTATAAGTTGGTTAAGTTTAGGTTTAGGAGGGAGATAGGAAGGAACTGGTTCACAAATAGGGTGATGGACGAGTGGAACAAGCTTAGCAACCTTATAGTAAGTGCTGGAACGCTGGAAAGCTTTAAAAGGAGGCCGGATAGATTCATGGATGATAGAGAGTGGTAGTAACTCTCGACACGAGCTGCCATGCACAGGCCAACCGGCCTATTGCAGACTCCTTATTTTCTTATGTTCTTATCACTTGAGAAAAAACAATAATTCAGAAACTAAGGCAGAGAGAGAGAGAGAGAGAGAGAGAGAGAGAGAGAGAGAGAGAGAGAGAGAGAGAGAGAGAGCTTCGTCACCCAGCTCCCGTACGCCCCTTCCC
Organism: Homarus gammarus; assembly: GCA_958450375.1. NCBI lineage: Eukaryota > Metazoa > Arthropoda > Malacostraca > Decapoda > Nephropidae > Homarus > Homarus gammarus. Next base: position 170,635 of record CAUDMG010004049.1, on the reverse strand, counting down.
ACCCTGAACGAACACTAGGAGAACTGTGTACAGCATATAAGACTTTTCCCTTGTGTTAATAACATAAGAACATAAGAATGGAGGAAACTGCAGCGGGCTTAATGGCCCATACAGGGCAGTCCCCTTTACACCCAGCCCCTATTGCTCATATACCCATCCAACCTAAGTTTGAAGCTATCCAGCGTATTCGAGTTAATGACGATATTTGCAAACTTTTTCCAGTAGTCCACTACTCTATTTCCAAACCAATGTTTACATATTTCGCGCCTAAATCTAAATTTGTCTTATTTAAAATCATTGTTACGAGTTCGCTCCTGGTTGGATAGTTTGAGTACCTTTGTAATGCCCCCTTTGTTTAGTCCTGACTTCCACTTATACACCTCTATCATGTCGCCCCTCACTCTACGTCTCTCGAGGGAGTGCAAATTAAGATGCTTTAACCATCGTTAGTAAGTTAATATATATACTAAATTTTATTAATCCACTTGATAGGCTTTAAGTTATGGTTCAGAAATGACACTTAAACGAACGTATGGTTAAGGGAACCCACTTGAACACTCCCCTTCACTAGTGAGTTTACAGGGATCCGTCAGATTTTGTGCAGTGCAGCAGCCCTGCGTTTGTTTACAATCGACAGAGGGAAACTCGCAATAGTAAACACTATGGAATCAAAGTAAAACAATTATCTTAATGTAATGCTTTATGGAATGTTTATATGACGAGCCCCTGTAAACGCACTAGTGAAGGGGATTTTACACCCTCGCCAACTACGGTGAAGGGGGATGAAGGGGGGAGAGGAGAGGCTGATAACCACATGTTTTGCAGCACTGGTGGCGAGAATGTGCCATCCAGCTGCTCAAAACGCCACCATCGCCGCCACAATGACCCGGCGTCCCAGTGTCTATGACCCTGACCGACTTGAGCTACACTCCAGGTCCCCGGCGCGATATACACCCTCAGGCCCTGCCCATGGTACGCCTCGATTCCTGGAACCTCCCCCTCCGCCTCCCCCACCAGTCCCGCGCTCATGGCAAGAACGTTCAAATTTCGTGCGTTGAAATGTCCTTATGATAAAGATATAAGATTGAAATAAGTAAAACCACGAGATTAAAAATGTGAAACTGAACCTAATTACACTAAGGCCATCCACCTTAACGAGATACAGTAGTTTAGTTAGCACGTTACCAGACAACATTAACGTATAGATTCCTGGTGAATCTTGATCCTGGTCTTGACAAAAAACCGCCACTTGTCTTGCAACTCCTCAGCCCCGTCCCTGCTGCTGCTCCTGCTCCTTGGGTGTCAAGAATGTCCTTACGTAGGAATCTTTATCCCTCCTGACGGGACTACAACACACATCCTGTACAACCAAATATGGAGTGTCTACCGAAGTGTATATAATCTGACGACTCATCTATCAGTACTCCCCGGGATTCTTCTCTGATTTGTAGTGACATCAATAGTCGCAGATACTACATGCAAATGACCAATTAAAGTGGAAGAAATAAGACAGGGTCGAGACGTGGGGCTGAATTGTCACAAAGAGAAAAAAATCTAAAAGTATCCCAGAGTATTTATAAAACACACACACACACACACAAACCCATTATAACAAACCGTTAACGTTTTTATGTGCACCTTTAATACTTTAATCTGTACCCAAAACACTTTCACCTATAATCAGAATTTTTTTAATAGTAGCATCTACAGATAACAGTTAATAAGGAGTTAAGACTGGTATAATCTTGCAACAGCCAGTTTGTATTCTGGGTGTCAAGATGGTCACAGATATCCTGCAGCCACTGTCTACATGCCTGGCAGGAAGCACTGTACAGGAGAATGAACATCCAGGTGATGACTCTAAGCATGACAGGATCCTTCGACCGTGGATGATTAGACGGACTTTCTGCTTCTCTAAAGGTCTCTTAAAGAAAATATAAAGCACTACAGAAGAGAGTCGAGCTGTTTTAGAACTTAACGAGAATTATACTATTCCTTATAGGTGCTACCAGGATAAAACTTGGGTCCTACCACAAGGCATCACGTTCGTGCGTCAAGATGGAAGGACAAGGAATACATGTAAAAATCCCCAAGGTATTTCACCCTAAAGGCTCCTCGAGAACCCAAAAGGAAACCCTAGGACCTTAAAGGCCCAAGGAAAATCCAAATTCTGCAAGGTAATGGAAGCCAAGCTGACTAACACCGTTCTGCTTGGTCACAAACATGGAAAAACACTCCGCACCGCTGCCGCCGTCGTGCATGCAACACCAGACACTCCAACTGCAAGGTGTGTGTGTACCTTTAGGAAGGATCACTCCTTGGGTTCAATCTTATGGAATGTCTTTATCAGAGATCTAACTTGAGCTCTCTAGTTCTCCGTCAAGTTGATACTGTAGCTGCCGCCAACAGCGTCCCGTTCTGCGGATGACTGCACATTCAAGCCGCCATCATTACTGACGCAGGATGGTAAGGCAGATAGTACATACCACCGTTATAAATGGGAACTTGGAATATCTACGTATAAGTGGAGAGCGACTCTGGCAAGTGATATCTGTTCCTGAAAGTACAAGGTAGTGTTCACACCGCACTCTCCAAAGACTGTGATACGTTGGCTGGTCCACCGGCCGTCATATAAAAACAGTGCCAACGTGAGCAATTAACAGCGTCTGGCGTTCCCGTCCACATAGTGAAGACACGACCTTTCTCCTGCCTTCTGCTGGTGGAGGCGGTCTTTTATGGTACATCAAAATATGTAGACGGTACATTGGCACAACAGGTGACACAGGGACTCAACAATGCAACACAAACTACACCATCAAGTGGAGTCTTGAGCCAGTCAACACTAAATATCAAACACATCACCTGCCTGAGGGAGGATCACTGGTGTAGATAAAACACATCACACACACACAGCTCATTCACGTCACTGTTATCCAAGTAAACTGCAACAGTCCTTTAGCCTATGCAAACCAATCCTTACGCACCTACACCTATCCATCTACTGCTCCTGCTTCACCTCTATACCCATCACTACCCACCCCCACAATACAACCATACCCACCACGTCTGCATCAATTTACTGTCCCTCGTAGTTGGCTGGCGTTGAGCAAATGATTCATTATAACTAAAATGCGAAATAAGGTCAATAAGCCATCTTCCTATTACGAATTATACGACTTAAATGCTGTACATATAACCCTTTAGTCACTCAGTTGTGAAAGAGACCTAGGGGTACTTGTAAGCCCGGACCTACGGCCTAGAAAACAGTGCATTAATGTTCGAAATAAGGCAAACAGAGTATTGGGTTTTATATCTAGAAGTGTAAGTAATAAAAGTGCAGAGGTCTTATTGCAACTATATCTTGCACTAGTCAGGCCGCACCTCGATTATGCGGTTCAGTTCTGGTGCCCTTATTATAGAAAGGATATCAATTCACTTGAGTCGGTGCAGCGAAGAATGACGAAAATGATTCCGACTCAGAAACCTTTCATATCAAGATAGGTTAAAGAAACTAAACTTGCATTCCCTAGAAAGACGAAGAGTGCGGGGAGATATGATAGAAGTATTTAAGTGGGTGAAAGGAATCGTTCTTATAATATCCGAGCAAGATAGGACTCGGAGCAACGGATTTAAGTTGGATAAGTTTAGGTTTAGGAGGCAGATAGGAGGAAACTGGTTCACAAATAGGGTGGTGGACGAGTGGAACAAGCTTAGCAACTTTGTAGTAAGTGCTGGAACTCTGGAAAGTTTCAAAAGAAGGCTGGATAGATTCATGGATGATAGAGAGTGGTAGTAACTCTCGACAGGAGCTGCCATGCACAGACCAAACCGGCCTATTGCAGACTCCTTATTTTCTTATGTTATTTTACGTGAGGATTAAACACTCTAACCTAACCCCTCCTGGTAGTGTTAGGATATCTAATCATCAGGTGATACATGCTGGGAATAATGTGATCCCAAATTACTTGTCGCTTGAGGATACGATAACAGGAATTTGCTACGATCGTGAAATCTGAGAGGGTTAACTAAATGCATCCATATTCCAAATTAAATGGATAAATATCGAAATAAAAAACAATAAATGCACCGCAACTAATTCAATAAATGCATTACAACGAATTCAATAAATCTATCACAACTACAGGTAAAAAAAAAATTTCCAACTATTATGGTGTGCAAAACAAGGCGCCATTACCAAGCATTTTGTACTTGACACCGAAACAACAATCCAGTCAATTATCATATAAAAACTACAGTTATTCCCACTAAATATTAATTACTGCAGTTCTCATAAAAATTTAATGAGTATTAATCAAACCCAATTTAATGTTTCAATAAGTCCTTTAATGTGTATCTTATTATTCTAAAGTAATCTGGCACAGCAATTAAAAAATCCTACCTTAATATTCCTAAAATAACAGTATCCCTAATGGCAAAATACCGGATTTAAACTTAGCGATTAATTAAAATTCTCCAAGAAGCGTCTTCCGCTCTCAAGAAATAAAATAACAAATGTATGAGATAAATGACACGCGCGCCTTTATGTACATTCTATAGGTCCATGAGAGTTACCTAGCGCTAATACATAATGTTTATGATGCAACAGCCGGTTTATCTTCTAGACGTCCCCCCCCCCCCCCCCCCCGTGAGAGAGAGCCAGGGAAGGAAGGAGGAGAGAGACTGTAGTAGCGGTTGGTACGCCTGAGACCATTTAGCGCCCGGCCTTGAGTACCGCCCCATGTGAAAATTACACATGTACTCGCTCTTCTTCCACGTCGAGCAACATCTGCGGAATAACACATTTCAGGGCGGATGTGTTGTCCTACATTGTTTAACAGTGCGGACGAGTGAATAATATATCGCATTTAGCCTTTCGGGAAGTTTTACTGCGGCATTGCACTGCAGATTAGGGATGGGCCACGGCCATATTTTGCAAGTTTTCTCTGAAAATTAGGTTTTCTGAAGTATATTTGGTATGAAATTAGGTAGAATCCACTTAACTAAACATTATGATACCCATAACATGAACTATCAATGCGTATTATCACAGTAAAAGAGAAAAATGTGACGAATGCCGGGTCGCCGAACTACTTTCTCGGGCGGACGACCGGCGTGATGCGGTCGGTCCCAGACAGCCCGCCTCAGCCAGGCAGGATAACAGGTTTAGCTGCGGGGCAAAGCTGGTCTAAAAAATGTTGACTAGACATTTAAATTCCGATGTCCGTTCAGTTTCCCATACAACTCAGACGAAGGCTACCCATTGAATAAAGAAATGCGACATGACAGACCGAACTTGACGAGCAACACGAGCCCGGCGTATATATGAATTTGAGGTAGACACGTCGCCAACATTGCGCAACTTTGGTGGAAGTGAGTAGACCCCAGAGCTACGAGGAGGTACCTGCCACTCGGGCGCTTATCTACCCGCCAAACGCCCCTAAGTGTTTCTCTAACACATACACGAACCGTTTTTCAGTGAATCCTGTCACATCAAACTTAGACATATGATGATACATGTAAGGTAGTTCTCAATCAGACACTATAACTATCACTTTCAGTTATCACAGAGGTTACTAATGTTATTGGATGCTGGATAATAAAACTTATCTCTATCGCACTTGATAAGACATTTTCTCGTGATTATCACTGTAGTATTATAGATGATTACCACATAAATATGAAATGTAATAGTCGACTTAATGGCTGCAAACAGTACTTTTTGGGGTGGTAACACTGCCTCGCATTAATTTATCCACATACGGTAATTTATCGATAATGGTCATAATTGAAGTTTGTAAAAAAAATAATAAATAACCACTAAATGTAAATGTAGCCACTGTAATTAAACGATAACTTGCTTAAAATGACATCCACAGTTTTCTTAATACAAGCTAGTACTTACCTGTGCGTTGCAATGCTTGACAAGTGTCCGTCTGTCACTTGTAGGTGGGATGGGCATTATTGATTCGGTAGATGCACACTGCCAATTGTGTTGGTAGCCTTCTACAGGTCACCCCAATGTTCCTCAACTTCAAAACCTATGAGTCGCCTTCCGTCAGTTCACATCTATGCGCGACACCTACGGCAAACACTATACACGCCTTTTCGCGCCAAATCGTAGCGCGGGAATGTGACAGGCTTCGTCTGCTTCACGCGCCCGCCAACACTGGTTTCCCGCCAAAACAGTCTGTTACAGCATTGTCGCATTCGCGCCAAAACCCGTCTCTGAAGTCTTCGGACAGTTGATAGTGTGGTTTAATATTATCTAATAATATATTTTTTGTACTAATTATCGAACTAGCAAAGTGCAGATAACATTTACATCTACCTTTAAGAAAGACCTAAGATGTCTTTTATCTGTACAAAATAAAATAAACCCAGACATCACTCCAATATAAGTGTCGAAGGCAGTGCCACAATAGCGAATCGGACATTTGGGCGCTGGCCAGACTAGTGCCATCTAGTGCGTGTAGAGGGAACTACCCGGCTGCTCTCGATGCCTAGTCAATAAATTAACAAACTTGCGCATTACTATTCTTGTTCATTTTATACATTTTATACAATACTAGCAAATCAATCGCATCATTCTCTGAGAATACATTCATACGTTATTGTGTTTTGTACAAGAGCAAAGAAGAAATAATCCGACGACTGGTAGACTGTTATGTAAGGTGGCGCAGCCCGTCAGGCACGCGTGTTGCCAACTTGGTGATCATCAAATATCTCTCATATAACAGTAACAATTCTTTCTCCCCTTAAGCTAAAATTTCGTTACTTCTTATAGTATTCTAGGGGAAAAAAATAATAATACACGTAAATTATTCCAAACCAAAATGGACCACTGAGACGGTGATAAGCGCCTATAGAACCTTATGTACCTAACAATATTGAGTGTCGGAAAAGAGCGCGCGTGGGGGTGTTGGTCGGGCCAGCGACCCAGGCGGCAGCCACTCTCTAATACCTCCCGAGTTTACCTGCAAACCTGCCACTGCAATCGGACACATTCAGCTGACAATTGTAGGTTGTAATTTGACTTTATATTACCCATTTATCAACCCGACAATGTAGGATTCATGGGTAAATCGTGCAAGCTTAACATATGTTCAGATGAAGTTAAACGATGAAACTTATGGAATATGTATATAAATTCCACAACGAGAAAATAATATAAGTGTACTTACAATCTATCAATGATAAAAAGGAAAGGAAAAAAATATCTTCAACTATTAAAAAACACCCCCAAGAAACTTACTTATACAAATTACTCAAACACAAAAGCTAAAATATATGGCACCCCCCCCCCTCCCTCCCTCCCTCCCTTCACCCTAGCCAACAGAACCAAACATCAGAATATAGTCAATGGTCCTCCCAAAAATCGGCCACTACCAACCACTATGCAAAATGTCAAGGTTATATTTAGCGCGAAAATCCGGAGTTATTTTTAGATCACGCGCATGTAGCAGTAGACGGGGGTAAAGAGAATAAACAAATACGCCTTAACACCCAAACTTTCTTGACTATTTCTTACTCATGTTAGATTCAATGTTTTTGTTGGTTTGTTATGTATCTTGGTGATAGTTACTTTTTTTTTTTTAAGGGAACAGTCTTTGGGTTACGTTAACTTGTGGGTTGATTCTTTCTGTTATATTCGGTTAGTTAATATTCATATTGTTACTTTCGGGTATAGATGTTCCCTCCCTCCCCCAGCCAACTGCACCAGAAGACTGACCTCCCTAACGTAAATCTAACCTAACACAGCGCAAAGCTAACCTAACACAGCGCAAAGCTAACCTAACCCAGCGCAAAGCTAACCTAACCCAACGCAAACATAACCTAACTCAACTCAGCGTAAATCTAACCTGACCTAGAAGTGACCTAAGATGGGTCACTAGCGTCAGGTCAATTCAAAATAAGAGGGAGAATGGGAGGGGTCAAGTATAATTAAACTGGGCGTATTCAGGTCAGCTTAAGTCAGGTCAGGTCAAGTCATTTTATAGTTTAGAGGCGAGAAGTTTCACACAACTCCCTACCTAACACGTTAATCTTCGCTTAGTACATTCAGTTAACATCGAAGTGTCCGTTTTCACGTTAAAGTATTACCGGACAATTTATCACTGCTAAACCCCTTTATGATAAATCATCCACATAACCAAACCTAACTTAACCTAACCCAACCAAACATAACCTAACCTAACCTAACCAAACCAAACCCAACCAAACCTAACCGAACCCAACAAAACAAAACTTAACTTAACCTAACCCAACCAAACCTAACTTAACCTAACCCAACCAAACCTAACTTAACCTAACCCAACCAAACCCAACTTAACCTAACCCAACCAAACCTAACTTAACCTAACCGAACCCAACCAAACCCAACTTAACCTAACCCAACCAAACCTAACTTAACCTAACCGAACCCAACAAATCAAAACTTAACCTAACCGAACCCAACCAAACAACTTGTACTACAGCGTGAGAACAAATGGTGAAGATGACCTGGTGATTAGTCTATTTGCGACATACGGCTTGGTGATAAAGTGTCTGTGTTAAGTTATCAGTCAAGTGTTCCGTTTCATGTTTAACAAGTGAGATATCCTTCACTCTACCTTAACCATCGTGATCAAAACAAAAGGTGAACTATATCATTATTTTCAAGTTAAATCATTGTAAGTCATCATTATCGTTAAATTATAATGACGGTAGGTATTAATATTAAAACGAAAGGAACCACATTAAGCTTAGGAACAACCCCCCCCCCCCCCCACACCAGCTTATTTCACATGAAAATTAACCACCCTAATGTTAAATGGGATGGTCAGGTCAGGTTAGAATGGGTCAGGTCAGGTCAGGTCACGTCAGCATTTGGGTACTCATGAAATCTTATTTATGAATAGTAAAAAATATCAATATGTTTACGAAATTATAACCAGATAAACAGTCACTATCAATTAACACAACAACAACAAGCTATAACAACCAATAACAAACACTCCATACATGATCACACAACTTTAGAACGCCAACCTAACCTAACCTAACCTAACCTAACCTCCCCCCCCCGCCTGCCGCATCGCCACCAGCCACCCCTTCTCCGTTATCGCCTTGAACAGTGATGACCCTCGACCTGACCCTGGTTATCTGGTGACCTCTGATAAGTGCTGACGCCATCCTCCTTCCCTGACACCATCACTCTAAAGAGATTCTCAAAGTCATGAGAGAGAGAGAGAGAGAGAGAGAGAGAGAGAGAGAGAGAGAGAGAGAGAGAGAGAGAGGATGAAATGTTTCGTGTTGATAAATATAGGTAGAATTTGATCCAATTTGGTTGTTAAATAATAACCATCTCGCTTGGTTGGTTGTTAAAATTCTTGATAAAATTTGGTTAGTTATTAAAAATTGGATTACACTGGTTAGAAGACGGGAGGAGAGGGAGGAGGACTATGAGGGAACGGGGGTAGGAGGAGGACGAGGAAGGAAAGGATAGGAGGACTAGGAAGGAGAGGGGGTGGAGGAGGAAGACTAGGAGGGAGGGGAGGGAGGGGAGGAAGACCAGGAAGGGGAGGGGAGAGGAGGGGGGTTAAGGGTACTGACTTCCTGACCTCTCATTATCACAACATAACCCTACACCAGGTCACTCTGGGTCATGGTCAGAGATAATACAGGTCACCTACCCAGCTATAATCCTTCAATTAGTAAGGACTTCAACACGATGACCACCCCTCACCCCATCCCTGACCCATTCCTTACTCCCATACCCCATACCCTCCCATCCCTGACCCATTCCTTACCCCCAACCCCATACCCTCCCACCCCTGACCCATTCCTTACTCCCATACCCCATACCCTCCCACCCCTGACCCATTCCTTACTCCCATACCCCATACCCTCCCACCCCTGACCCATTCCTTACTCCCATTCCCCCCCATCCCTGACCCATTCCTTACTCCCATACACCTCCCCACCCTTGACCCATTCCTTACTCCCATACCCTCCCATCCCTGACCCATTCCTTACCCCCCATCCCTGAACCATTCTCCCCTCCCCAGGTAGAGTTAAGGTGTTTAATCATCTCGTGAACTAAACAGCAGGACTAAACTTCATGTGATTCAGGTTTGGGATTTTGAATATAAAGTTATAAGAGGTTAGATGCGACGACAATCTACCTTTGATTCTACCTAACCTACCTAACCTGTCAATCTAACTGCTCGTTGTGTGTTTCATCATTGATTTTTTTTCCCGGTAAGACCTGAAGATTAGCCCCCCCCCCCCTCCCAAGCTTATGTCAGTTGATGATTAAAAACCTTCAACTCAGAGCTAAGTTATTCCACAAGTGAGAGTTCTCGTTTAGACTACCAACTAATACATTCTGAATGATCTTAGACCAACCTAAAACTCCTCAGGCACTCATTATTACCTGTGTGAGGAGAGGAAGAGGAAGAGGTGGAGGAGGAAGAGGTGGAGGAGGAAGAGGTGGAGGAGGAAGAGGTGGAGGAGGAAGAGGAAGAGGTGGAGGAGGAAGAAAAAGAAGAAGTAGAGGAAGAGAAGGATAAAAAGTGTCAACAAAGGTGCAGTAAGCTGGTGGTGCTGCCCCCAACACCTTCCTTCCTCGCTCTCTCAACCTGCCACTGAGGACGACCATCACCAGACAGTAAGACCGTAATCCTCTTCCACCACCCCCCTACTACTACTACTACTACTACACAAACACAATTAATTCCCTAGTATTAATCCTTAACTAATCTGCCCCACAAACCCCCTATATTTAAGAATGTTGTGCACCCCTTCACACACATAACCCCTCCCCCAGAAGTAATCGCCGCCACCGTCACATGCGTATTAATCCACCCGACAAAGGTATCTAAACCAGGAGACAAATCCCCTGTGAGTACAATAGCATTTCACTGGGGTCGCATCGCTTGCACCTCGAGGGGAGGGGGCGGGGTGCAGTTAGCATGGTGTTATTGCGAATGCTGTTGAGATTATGTGGGTAGGTGTGAGTGAGGGAGGAAGGGGTGGTGGGTGGGTGTGAGTGAGGGAGGGAGGGGTGGTGGGTGGGTGTGAGTGAGGGAGGGAGGGGTGGTAGGTGGGTGTGAATGAAGGTGGGTAAGTGTGAGGGATGAATTAGGCAAACATCAGTGAGGAAATGAACTAGGGATGAGGTGTAGAAGTTACCAAACATCATCATCAAGTCGAATTCATTTGGGAGTTTTAAATATAGGTTAGGTTAGGTTCGTAAGGATTAGGTTAGGTTAAGGTTAGTAAAGGCTAACTAACATACCTACTGATGTTGTCCTTACGTTTCAAAAGATACTCAATCATTTAACTCTACGGTAATTCTAATCCCATTTGAGTGCAGTGACGATAGGTTAAAGCTTCTCAAGTATACGATACATAGCAGCGGCAGTGTACATCTCCACTACATATATCATGGGTCGTAACACTCCTCCCTATCTTACTGTAAGCCAGCTGGTTAAATCAAATAAAAATTACATGTACATATTTGTGGTTAGGAGTAATTTCCTTCTGAACAGGTTATGATGATCAAGACACAACGACCCCCACCTCCAACACAACGACCTCCACCTCCAACACAACGATCCCCCTCCCACATAACTGTCTTCTCGCCCCAGCACAACAACCCCCCCCCCCCACCCACCCCCAACATCAAGAAAACGACCCCAACTCTAACAAAACGACACCCACTCTCAAATATGACACAACCCCCAACACAACAAAACGACTCTGATCTCAACACAACGACACAGATACCCCCCAACACAAGAATTTCAATCCGACTCATTTCAAACTACAACACACACACTATTTACCAACACCATACACAAGTCTCATACAATTGTTTATGAATGAACTTGCCGCCACCACCACCACCGCTGCTGCTATGTTTAATCCTTATACCATGTTGATGTGTTCCGAAGTACGACTCGTGCAAATTTATGAATGAACCGATGTTTTATTCACCTCGGGTTAAAATATGAAGGTTGAATAAGACCGCAGGAGCGAGAGATATGAATGAAGCACTTTGTATTTCGCCTCGTGTAGGTTATACAAAAGGGTGTAAAACAGGTGAGTGCAAAGTTATGAATGAACAGATGTTTATTTAACCGGTGTCAAATGTGAACCTATAGTTGTTTACATACCGTGTGTCAAATGTGAACCTATGTTATACAGCCATTCTCTCACCCCGACATACACATGAGTGGCAGTACATACTAGATCGAGTTATGAACAAGCCAATGACAACTGTGTTAAGATGTTACGAGAACCGGAAACTCTGAATGAATTTTCCTGAAGATAAAAATTTAATATTAAACGTAACATCATTTTAAAATCTTCAATTGCATTTATTACAGTCATTAGGGAATATTACTGAACATTCTAATGGATGGATAGATGGATGGGTGGGTGGGTGGATGGGTGGATGGATAGATGGATGGATGGGTGGGTGGATGGATGGATGGATGGATAGATGGATGGATGGATAGATGGATGGATGGGATAGATGGATGAATGGGTAGATGGATGAATGGGTAGATAGATGAATGGGTAGATAGATGGGTAGATAGATGGATGGAAACGACGGGGGTGAAAGCAATAAACAGCGATGTAATGATCTCTTAAGATTACTATTATAATGAAACCAATTCCCGTATGTTATAAGCTCCCCTCTGTTTAACTCCCCGATCCCCTTCTCTCCCCCAAGGTGGATCAACAAGTGATGTCAAATATCCACGAGACTAAATCGACGGTGGATTTACGCTCGTGTTATTTATCATTCATCACACGCATTACATCCACATGATAGTTTAGTACATTTGTCAAATATCAATCACGTTAAACCCGCAATCACCGAGGATTAACACAGTTCATTCATCTCATTTTGCGGCCACTAAAAACTCATAAATCCCCCCCCCCCCCCCCGATGCAGCCGCCACTTCTGTATGCTGCTCATGTGCCTGTCTCGAGGAAGTCCGCAAGCGGCCGGAAATGCCTCCGCTGCGGTTACAAAGGTGAGTAACTCCACCACTTGGAGAAGCAAGGCAGTGCGGCAACCTCCCACTGTAATACTGGTGGATGGTGCTGGGTGGTAGTGGGTGGTGGTGGGCGGTGCTGGGTGGTAGGGGTGGTGGCGGTGGGCGGTGCTGGGTGGTAGTGGGTGGTGGTGGTGGTGGGCGTGGTGGGCGGTGCTGGGTGGTAGTGGTGGGTGGTGGGCGGTGCTGGGTGGTAGTGGTGGGTGGTGCTGGGTGATGGTGGGCGGTGCTGGGTGATGGTGGGCGGTTCTGGGTGATAGTGGGTGGTGGTGGGCGGTGGTGGGTGGTAGTGGGTGGGTGGTGCTGGCTGAGTGGTGGTGAGAGATAGTGATGGATTGTGGTTGTAGGTGGATGATGGTTGTGGTTGTAGGTGGATGATGGTTGCGGTTGTAGATGGATGATGGTTGCGGTTGTAAGAGATAATGGTGATGTTTGGTGCTGATAGGTTGTGGGTGATAGGGTTGTAGGTGATAGGGATGGTGTAGTTGTTGGGTGGATGGTGGTAATAAGCGATAGATATTTGTTGTGAGTGAACGTACAGTAGTTGTGATGGTTGTTAGGTAATTAACATCGGCTGTTTATACTCTTAACCTTGCAAGAAAACGAGTCACATATGTAACAGACAGACAGACAGACAAACGAACGAGCTAAATCCAGTAAATCCCAACCTAAACAGACAGACAGACAGACAGTTTTTCATATTTTTTTTTTACTCTGAACAATATATTAAGACAAAAGACATCGAACATATATTGTATCGATTCTGAGTAAGCATCACCACTGTTCCCTTGCCAAAATAATGTGACGACATCTTGATACGTTCCCTGAATGTTCGACGTGGGTTGCAGACACAGTGTTACGCCACACTAAATACCCACAAGTAACCTGTTTATCTTCCCCCCTCCCCCCCCCCCCTCTCTCTCTCTTAAACCAGTCAGGTGACGCAAGAAGGAAACAGGACATTGAGGACAACATACGTGGTGGGGAAAAATTGTGGGGGGTGGAGGGGAGGGGTTAAAGTTGAAGTGGGGGGCAGTCAGGGTGGGGGGTAAATCTTGAGTGGAGGGGGTAGGGTAGGGTGGTGTGGTGTGGAGCCTGGGCGTTGGGGGTAGAGTCGTTGGGTAGGTAGGGGGGTAGAACGGGGTGGGGTGGAGTAGAGTCTAGGTAGGGGGTGTCATTGCGTAATTGACTTTTATAAATATTCTAAATATCTATAATTATTTCAAAGGTCATTTATTAACACTATTTACATACTCGAATTTTTATATTGTGAACCCAGATCCTTAATCATCATGTGAAGTAGTGCTTGGTATGGTAATTGAACAAACTCCATGATATGACCCCAAGTGCTGAAAACGCATGGTCAGGCGTATTTTTGACACACACACACACACACACACACACACCGGAATTCTGGGTTATTGTAAAGTACTAGTAGTCAGGGTGTGGTGTCAAGTACTCGTGTCGTCAGGGTGTGGTGTCAAGTACTCGTGTCGTCAGGGGGGCATGATGTCAAGGTGTCAATTACTTTACCTTTTAAAAAAATTATTTGGTGAATATGAATCAAATTCGGAAATATTGCTGTTACTATTATTATTGTTATTGTTGTTATTATTATTAAAAACAGAATATTTTGAGATTCCTACCGCTTTAAATTCCCGGCCAATATTCCGTCAGCTCTTCCTACGATGGGTCTATTAAATATTAACGAGATTTAAAACGATTTCATTGTTCTTAATAGAATCTAATGAATCTTAATAACCTTTTTTTTTTGATGAGGGAGGTGAGGGGTGAAAGGGGAGGTGGGAGGTGAGGGGGTGAAAGGGGAGGGGGGAGGTGAGGGGGTGAAAGGGGAGGGGGGGGTGAATGGGGGTTGTTTTAGGTGTATCAACTAGAATTACTGTAAATAAAAACAAAAAAGTGAGATTTTTCTTAAGTGTTAATTGCCTGAAGTTTTGTTAAATATAATGTAACGTGCGTATGTTAGCGCCCCAAGGGTTAACTAGTTTTATCTTAACAAACACAAATAAAACTGAATCTTTTAACTCAAATTCTTTCTAAGTTCGATAAATTTAATTAGAATCTATGAAACTCGTCTAATATTCATCTTAGTTCTAATAACAATAAGGCTGTCAGGTTTAAATCCAAATAATTCCTGAAATATCATTTAATTCCCCACAGTTTATAATTGTGTAAGATTAAACCCGACTAGTTATATTATTTGTGTCAACTTCAATCATAAGAAATTAATTTATTCATGTAGAGACAAAAATAAATAAATAAATACATATCTCCGAAATTGTCTCACTTCTTATGGTGTAAATTCCGTAAAAACCTCACGTATGTTATTTTATCTGCCGAGCGCTTCGAGTATACAAAAGAATTCATTCACATTTCTCAACTTCAATACCTCACAAATTTTTCCTACTTGTTGCTACGTTATCTTAAGAGTATGATATATTTAACAATCTTGAGATCTAATGAGAATATATATGTTTATTCTTAACAAAAACTGATAACTTTGATTTTTTTTTTTTATTTAAATTTTGGTTGGCATTTTTTTCCTAGAGTTCTCATCGTCTTTATCATGGCTGAAAGGTGTGGCAATGGGACCTGTTAACCTTGTGTATGTGTGTGTGTGTGTGTGTGTACGTGTGTGTATGTGTATGTGTGTGTGTGTGTGTATGTGTGTGTATGTGTATATGTGTGTGTGTGTGTGTGTAAAATAGTTTTCTCATGAAACAACCATCAGGGTCTACAATCACAACTCATAACCACCACAACCAACCACTACTATAGCCACAACTAACCACCATCAAATCACATCAACGCCCAAACACAACCAACAACCACGTCTACAGTCACATCAAGTCAAATCACCACGACTTACAATCACAACATCTAATCACTACCGCTACCTACCACATCTACAACCACTCACCACCGCCTATAACAGCATCAATAATAATCAACCACAACCAATCTACTACAACAATATCAACCAACTACAATTACGTCAACAACCAAATACCACCACCACCAACAATCCAAACCACCAACCACGTTCAGATGACGCATTACGCATAACCTAGGAGCCATCACGTTCTAATAACGCAGTGTCCCGATGGCCGCACTGGGCAAGCGTCATTATAATTGGGCAGTGTAGACCAAGTCATGCGTAATTAAACAGGGTCAGTGGCTCTCCCTTATGAGTAATTACATTCCTGACACACACACACACACACACACACACACACACACACACGGATCCAATACTCAAGCTAAACACATTACAAAGTAGAGGGATGAATGATAAGGGTGAATGATAAGGAGTAGGGATGAATGATAAGAGAATGGCGTTGTTTTTGGCTGAGTTGGAAGGAGTCAAATAAATTATTACTTTTCCTGAAGGTCGAAAGTTTGTTTAGAAATTTTAAATGAGGTGAAGATTAGGCACCTTAGTTTATTTCATCCGATGATTAAAACCCCTAACCTACCACCTGTCTCTCCCACTCTACCTCCTGTCTCTCCCACTACCACCTGTCTCTCCCACTCTACCACCTGTCCCTTCCTCTTCTACCACCGTCCCTCCCGCACTAGATGCAGCCCTCCACATGTGTAACGAATGTGGACGACCCTGAGGATCCCGTATCGGCCTCTTTAGTCACCTCACAACTCACCAGCCTAGGTGACAAAGTTAATAACTCATATCATTGTATCATAGCTGGATGATCGTCATACTCGATTCCGAGTGACAGTAAAGTAGTAGTGTAGTGTAGTGTAGTGTAGTGTAGTGTAGTGTAGTGTGTGTGTGTGTGTGTAGAACTAAAACATTGTCATGCATGTCTTTGGTATTATGCACTAATACGGTGAAATATATATATATATATATATATATATATATATATATATATATATATATATATATATATATATATATATATATATATATATATACATATATATAAAACTATCCTGTATTTTTCCCTCTGTGAATTATTGATATCTTAGTCCCCATAACCGGAGTCCCTGAGTCTCCCCTTGGTGTAGGCCTTTCTAGCCTAACCACAAACCGTTAGTCCTGTACCCCCCCTCCCCTCACAGCCCCTCCTCAAACGTAAACAATTACCTTCACTACCTCCCTCACTCTCTCCACCTCTCATGAGAAGTGATACCACCCTCAGTGTCAAGACCTGACTGAATTACTCAGAATAGGCAAACTGTACTACAAGCTTTTGTCAGTAAATTTATTAAACTAAAAAAAAATACTCATGAGTATAAGTAAAAGAAATAAATACATAAATAAACATAAAGAATAATAAGGACAATATAAGAGTAAGTTGGTACATTAAAATATGACACATTAAAATCTAGAGATACATATAAAAGCAGTTTATTTGTTACAAGGAAGAGGGAGGAGGAAGAAGAGGAAGATGGGGAGGTCGGAAAAATAAGAGAAGGGGAAATCTGAGAACAAAGAGAAGGGGAGGGGACAGGGAGGAGGAAAAATAGTAAAGGAAATAGAAGGTAGTGGAGGAGGAGATGGGGAAGGAGGAGAATGAGGAGAAATAGGAGTGGGGAGAGACGTGTTGTGTGGATGATGGGGTGAGGGAGGACATGGCAGGATGGAAGGAGGGAGTAGGAGGATGGAGGGCGTAAGAGAAAGGATGAGGTGAGAGGGAGTGAGTGTTAGGAAAGTGAGGGCGAGAGGGAGTAAGTGGGAGGAGAATGAGGGCGAGTGGGAAATTGTGGCCTGTGAGGAAGGGCCGTGAATGTATGAGTAGACACTATAACACTACACTACACTACATACACACACACACACACACTAGTTTCCAACCCCCCCCCCCCCACCCCACCCCCAAGAGTTGCCCCCCAAACCTCCGTTCATTTACATTACACAAAAGGTAATCTTGAGCCCTGGGCCGACACCCTCAACAAAGGTGGGACCAACACACACACACACACACACACTTCTCCCGCCGCAAAATGCCGTTATGAATAATTTAAATATGCAAATGAGACTAAAAATACCAAAAACCGAAAAAAATAAATAAATACTCAGGCCATTCACAACCTGGGCAGGAAAATCGCACAAATTTCATAACCAAGGGGGAAAAAATAATAGTCAAAATCCATCAGGAAAACAGGGAAAAATTTTGGTGATTTGAATACGACAGTGGATTTCCATCATGAATTTTGATATCGAGGTAAAACTCTTTCAAAAACTTCAGGTATTTGGGAGAAAGTTTGAAAATACTGATAGATTAGAAGATTTCTATTATATTTTTTTCTTTATATAGGAAACATTATTGTTCACTTGTATAAGAATGAATAAACCCAATTTTTTACTTGTATATTAAATAGTTAAAAAATATATTCATTTCTATATGAATTAATAACCTGGTATGAATGTACAGTATGGTTTAAATTAGTATGTGTAAATCTGGGAAATTGTGTGTGTGTGTGTGTGTGTGTGTGTGTGTGTGTGAATAATTAGAGTATAATTTACCTGTACAAGGTGAGTGAATAATTTTAAATATTTTTTTATTACTGCCAAATGAAGTTAAAAATATAATTTGTATATATATAGGAATTATTATTTTTTGGGGGGGTTTACGAAAAAAATAATAATTCAGAAGAGTTAGTTAAATTTAAGTGAATAACAAAACAAGAAATAATTGAGAAGTTTTAAAGACAAGGAGGAATTAGTTGTGTCTTCACGTCATGTATAGTTTACAAAGGGGGGGGGTATTAGTTGTGTCTTCACGTCAATGTACAGTTTACAGGCAGGGATTAGTTGTGTCTTCACGTCAATGTACAGTTTACAGGGAGGAATTAGTTTAGGTCTTCACGTCAATGTACATTTTACAGAGCGGGAGGAATTAGTTGTCTTCACGTCAATGTACAGCTAAGTGTTAGTCTGTGTGAGTATAAAGGACTGAAGATGGTCAGGTGTCCAGTACTAGTTACAGCATCTACTACTTGAGAAGGGGGGGGGGGAAGTACTTGAGAAGGAAGGGAAAGTACAGTACCCGAGAGGAGGGAAGGAAAGTAATTGAGAGGAAGAGAAAGTATAGTAGTCGAGAAGGGAGGGAAAATACTTGAGAAGGGGGAAAGTACTTGAGAGAAGAGAAAGTACAGTACACGAGAGGAGAGAGGGAAAGTACTTGAAAGAAGGAAAAGTACTTTAAAAAGGGAAAGGAAAATACTGTACTTGCGAAGGAGGGGAGAGTACCTGAAGAGGAAAGTACCCGAGATGGAAGGGGAAAGTAATTGAGGGGGGAGATAAAGTATTTGAAAGGAAAATACCGAGGACAAAAGTATATAGGCCTACTGAGGAGAGGAGAGGAGAGGAGAGGAGAGGGGAGATGGTCTTTCTCTCACCCTCATACCAGCTACTTGACAATGCACAACACGTGTCGCCTTGAGGAACACCTTGACGGGCTCTTCCCCAGTTGTCAAGTCTCACTATTGTATCGAGTTTTCCTACAGTATATGCAAATATCACTCCCCCCCCCCCCCCACACACACACACATCCGTCCCCCTCCACCCCCACCCCTTGTAGGTCCACCTGGTGCTAAGATCAACCTACTGTTTCTCTTCTTCCTTCTTTCGTTTCTTCTCTTTCTTCCTTCCCATTCTCCCCCTTCTGCTTTTCCCATTTGTCCTCTTCCTCCTTCCCTATCTCCTGCTCCCCCCCTCCTCCTCCTCTGTCTCCTGCCCCCCCTTCCGTTTCTCCTCTCCCTCCCTCCCTCCACCATCTCCTGTTTCATTGTTTAAATTCTAATATATTTTTAGTAATGGTTAAAAAAATACAGTATATATAAATTCCTAACTAATTATGTACTTAAAACTACTTGAGACTAAGGGATAATTTCCATAGTAAGTTAATGGTCAGTGATACAGTAAACTCCTTCTCTGCTATTACTCAACCCCTCAAAATCTCTGCTATTACTCAACCCTCAAAATCTCTGCTATTACTCAACCCCTCAAAATCTCTGCAATAGAAAAGTTAGTTGATATAGAAGATCCTCCACTTTATACGGGCTAGAGTCTGGTCTCACCTATAGGAGGAGTTACCAGCTGTTAATAACATCTGGAGGGCTGACCTTTCAATATCACCAGTACGAACTAGACCAGGTGATTATAATGCTGATTCCTTAACTCAAGTGTTTGGCCTTTAAGTACGGGCCAGAGACAAGCAGATCCAGTTATCCTAGTCTAATTTCTTGAGTACGATGATTTTAACCTCTTGAGTACGATGACTTGACCTATGGAGTACAATGATGTTAAAATCGTGAGTACGGGCCAGAGACAAGCAAATCCAGTCAACCTAACCTACTTTCTTGAGTACGATGATTTTAACCTCTTAAGTACGATGACTTGACCTATTGAGTACAATGACTTTAAAATCGTGAGTACGGGCTAGACAAGCAAACCCAGTCAACCTTAATTATCCTCTTGAGTACAATGACTTAAACCTCTTGAGTACAATATTGTCATCTGACGCAAGGAACTGGTCATTGTATTCTAAGGGTTAAATCATCGTATTTAAGGGGTAGCGTCCCTCAGGTCAAGAATATAAGACGTTGTAATCACTGAGTTAAGGGGGGCAGCGTACTCAAGGGGGGCATCGTATTTAAAGGGGGCATCATACTCAAGGGGGGTATCGTACTTAAAGGGGGCATCGTACTCAAGTGGGGTATCGTATTCAAGGGGGGTATCGTACTCAAGGGTCATCTTACTTAAAGGGGGGTATTGTACTCAAAGGGGGGGCTATCGTACTCAAGGGGGTCAACTATATCCCAGACAGGATAACCGGGAAGACTATTGTAAAACGACGTATATAAATATATGTCCATAAACAAGAACATCGATAAGAACAATACTGTAACAATAACAATACTATTACGAACACTAATACTACTACTGTACTACTAATAACAACAACAACAATAATAATAATAATAATAATAATAATAATAATAATAATAATAATAATAATCTTATATTCACTAAACAAAAATCCGTATATACGCTTGTTAACGCAAATATACTCCCTAATTATGCACCTTACATCGAGTAGACTAGAAAGACCTTGATACCTGACACGTTTGTTTAGTCCCAAGGAACGAGTTGCAGCTGGTGGGAGATAAGGGGGGGAGAGAGATAGGTAGTTAAGCCAATGGACAGAAGCGGTCATTAAGCATTATTATACATGTTGTTCGGACAATAGTCTCCTCTTAACCTAATTATAAGCCTTGGTAATAAAAACTAAAAGTCGTGTGGCCTTTATCAACAAGTCTTTCAGGCATAATCAACAAGTGGCGTGTTAATCATGTGTTACGGGATTCGTGTGTTGGTTTGCATATGTTCGCCACTATTATTATTATTATTTCGTTATTTTTTTTTTTAGTGTGTGTGTGTGTGTGTGTGTGTGTGTGTGTGTGTGTGTGTGTAGCCTTCAACTACCACGATAATTACCTCGTTCTGCTATACATGGTTAAGACAAAACCTTAACGTAACTCTCAATGCGTTTCACTTTACAATACATACCAAGTTATCCAGAATATACATAGTGTGTGTGTGTGTGTGTGTGTGTGTGTGTGTGTGTGTGTGTGTGTGTGTGTGTGTGTGAGAAGCCAATTGTTCTAAGTACAGTTTAAGGATGTGATATATTCATTAATTTGGATATTCAGTTTTTTTTCTCGATTATAAACGCAGCTACGACACAAACCCTTAAAATTATGAATATATTTTAACCTAACCTAACCTAACCCAAACATTGAACACTCCCTACCTAGACGGCCTTCAAAAATACCTATATGATTCGCTACTTTAAATTTCCTAAAAAAAAAAAATAAAAAGAAAATAGAATATCAACAGGATTTCCCTTTTTTCGCTTTCCTTTTTTAACATCATTGAACAATAAGACGATATTTTAGTTCATTACCTGCAACTCCAAGCTAATTAGTCACCTGAGGCCAAACATTTTATTATACAGTACTGTTGATAACTTAGAAGGTAATATTCTTAAAAATAAAATATAATATCGGATCACTTAAAGATAAGCACCCCTGTTTTACCTGACTTGATTATATGCCCTAACGCTATCTGGTGGCCTAGTGGGTTAGGTTAGGTTAGGTTAGGTTAATCTAAAGGTGAAATAGGCTGAGAGGGGCTAATCTTCATGTGATTAAAATGAAGCACATGACCAATTTAAACTCTCGGCACAAGTGATAATAGTACCCAAAATCCAGACTATAACCCAGATATGCCCGACCTCTGAAACAGCCTTTGACCTCTGAAACAGCCTTTGACCCCCGAAACAGCATTTGACCCCTGAAAAAACTTTGACCTCTGATCAACCTTTAACCTCTGAAACAAAATAAACAAAGCCACTTTCATATCTACAAGGGACTGGTCTTATAATATGAAACCAGTTAAGGTGTTTCAGTTTCAGCTGGTATGAAACAGAGGGCGATGCACTATACTTGTACTGTCCGTGAAATAAAAGCCACGCGAAAATACGGTGAACATCGTAACTGATCTAATCTTGGTTTATATCCCTTTAATTATTGTAAATGAACTATGATGGGTGGCGTGAGGGGGAGGAGGGGGGGAGGGTGGGGGGGGAGGAGGGGGAAGGGGCGAGGGAGTGAGAGAGGATGGGGCGAGACAGGAGGGGACAATAGACTACCATGGGGAGGGAGGTCGAAGGAAGGAGGCCGAGGGAGGAAAGAGGCCGAAGGAGGAGGGAGGGAAGAGAGAGGCCGAAGAGACTGCCAAGTTGTGCAAGTATTCCTAGAAAAAATATTCACCCCTTGCCAACCTCCTAGCCAGTATGATGTAATAAGTACACATGGTTATTTTGACACACACACACACACACACACACACACACAGACACACACACACACACACACACTGATATTATATTCAAACATTAATTAACACAAGCAACTCCTCTATCCAGTAACATCGCAGTTCCAATCCTCCTCTTAAGTCGAGTCAGCAGTTCGTCTCGACTACCACCATTAATACAAATCAGCAGCTGCGAGAAGGTGGACACAACGGGAGGGTATGACTGTCCATTCATCACGTGTGTGGACTAGAGGGCGGGCAGCGGGCAGTGAGCTGTGACAGAGACAAACTGTTGCACCACCACCGTCAGTACTACACACACACACACACACACACACACACACACACACACACACACACACACACATAGACAACAAACTAAATTGGAAACCACACGTCAATGAAGTTGTCAAATCCTCCAGTTTCCGTCTCCACCTCCTCCGCCGACTCAAGTCCCTCGGAGTTCCTGCACACGAGCTCCTCAGTGTTTACACAACATTCATATTTCCCAAGCTCACCTATGCCTCCCCCACCTGGTCTTCCTCCCTAAATGCCACACAACGTAAACACCTAGAAAAAGTACAAAAGAGGGCATGCAAGATTATTCTCTCCCCTCCTACTCCACATATCAAGAAGCGCTCAACACACTGACCCTTTCGACTCTCACTGACCATCACCACGACCTCATCTGCAAATTTGGTAAGAAGCTTCTACACCATCCCCGACACCGGCTCCTACTACCACCTGAGATCCCTTGTCCGAGAATTGCTGTTCGACACCACAACCGCATCCAGCCCATACGTGCACGAACTGATCGCTATAAGAACAGCCCAGTCCCAACCATTGTAAAAATTATCAACAACTTGTAATACTGTAACACTGTCACTATGTTGAAATGAACTGTAGTTTGAGCTTTTCCCCATCTAAGTTATTATATGTCTTATTTGTGTCACTTATGTTACTTGTATATTATTTGTAATTCGTAACCCATTCCCCAAATATGTAACTGTATATTTTCAGCCTTCTGGCTGCCAAGCTCCTTCAATAAACCGTTAATTATTAATTATTATTATTATTATTATTATTATTATTACACACACACACACACACACACACACACACACACACACACACACACACACACACTCACGGAGCATTACTCTGGTCGTGTCTCGTCGTAGTGTCGTGCATATCAATAGTCGTACCAAACAATGCGTCAGGACTACTCAACTCTAGTCTGCCGGGGGGTCAAGAAACACTGTCCTGTCCTGCCAAGTTTCACGAGTCTCCCCTCACCTATTGTAATCCTCACCTTGATAACCCCCCCCCCCCCTCTTGACCTCATCGGCGGCTTCTTCCCAAATACTCTGGAATTGTTTATTTAGTAAGAATAATACAGATACACAGTGAGCAACAGAATTATTAGAGTTAGTTAGGTTTGGTTAGATTAGGTTGGTTTTCGATCTAAAGGAGTGGTTAATATTATACTACACTAGGTATCAACATACAGTAGTTTCATTATACTAAGACTTGGTTAGGTTAGGTTAGGTTAGGTTATGATTAGGTTAGGTTAGGTTAGGTTAGGTTATGATTAGGTTAGGTTAGGTTTACATTAGGTGAAGTACAAAAGAATCTCAAGTACTTCTATGTAATTTCCCATTGATTTCATATTAGAGGTTTGGGTTAACTTGGTCCCTGATGAGATGTCGCCTAACCATTTCGCTGAGAGCAATACTTGTACTTATTACAATACTGAACCTTTATTTCCATACCAATCGATAGGACATGACACGCATACAGTCGTCTTTGTATTTATGAGCATAGGAGCATATAAGTGTCAATGCATATTTTACTTTCGTTCTTGCTGAGGGTAACAGCGGCTGGTTACTAACATTCTGAATTCCACTCATACCCCTGATACTAATTTCAATTCCTCCTTACACCCCTGAGAGTAGTTCCAGAACCCTTTAATCCCCTTATACCCCATACAGTAATTCCAGAACCCACTTACACCTCCTACAGTAGTTCCAGAACCCCTTACACCCTTAATCGTTACTCACAGGAGACGGCAGTTAAAGGGCTGATGTGATCATCTTGCGCCCACCATCTCATTTGCATACGTGGCCCAGCTGCGAGCGCCTGTGTGCTCACTGCCCACTTGTGAACGGAACACCATCCCCTAAATGGCCCTATTACACCTGGGTACACAACCCCACACTACCGTCTCCAGCCCTAGGCGGCGATGGTCTCTCTCTCACACACACAACTTTACAAAATTGAGGCACAATAGCGCTTTCCTACCACCCTGGCGGACAATTATCTTCGGTATCACAGTACCTACAGGTAACAACCCAACGACTGACCACACACACACACTCCTTATTTTGAACACACCGCTAAAGTGAGAGCCCATACACACAAACAATCTACAGACTGATAACATCACACTGATGGATCTCGTAACACCGCCTGTGGGAGGGCTGTCGTTGACTCAACCTAACGGTAATACAACAGAGAAAAGAGTTAGAATCAACAACTGGGCATCCACTCTAGACTGAATTAGTTGCCAGACTCACAGCTATACAACTGGTTGAAGTTAATACCACAGAATGTCTCTTCATCGCTGACTCTCTCTCCTCATTACTTGCCCTTGACACCCTCAACTCTCACCCTCAAGTTGTCACGCGCGTGTCGCTGAAGCCAGACACAAATATGCGTACCTTGTTGACAGGGGTGTCAAGGTCAAATTGTTGTGGATCCCCTCTCACTAGGCCTCAAAGAACATGAGTGGATGCCTTAGTTAAACTCGCATCCAGCAAAGACACTGTTGAATATAATCTAGGACTGTCAAAGGGAACCCTTAACAATATTTAGGAAAAAATACCTGATGATGAATTTGAAGTATGAAGACAAGTGGAAACAAACAATAGTAACTGCACTGTTTACCATGGTGAGATGCATCAAATAAAACATATATATGAGGCAAGTAACAAGATCACTAGATGTTGTAACAGCTAGACTAAGGTATGCCCCTCAGGCAGATGAGAACAAAACTAAGATGTGTAGTGTGTGGCCAGACATGTGGCCACACACTCCAACACTACGTCCTAGCTACACTGTGGGAAAACAGAACCTTTCAGTGATAGGGCCAAGCTCACTGTGAAATGGCACAGCACTTTATCTCTGATATATTAAGACTGCATTTTTTACACCTAGTAGCTAAGCGAGTTCCTGCATACGGAACTAAACACACAATATACTTGAATGTTTCTCATGCAGATGTGAATAACATTAAATGTAAAGTGTGTGATCAAACATACGGCTTCACACTGACAGTATGAACCTCACGTAAGTGTGAATAAGTCAACTGTCAGGTAGAGAACTAAACAAGCAATGTACTGGGAACACTCTGTAACACTCAACGCCACGTGTCCTACACAAGAACATAAGAATGGAGGAAACTGCAGCTGGCTTATTGGCCCATACAGGGCAGTCCCATTTACACCCAATCCTTATTGCTCATATATCCAACCTATGTTTGAAACTATCCAGCGCATTCGAGTTAATGATGATATTTGGTAACTTGTTCCACTCGTTCACTACTCTATTTCCAAACCAGTGTTTACCTATATAGCGCATAAATCTAAATTTGTCTAATTTAAAACCACTGTTACGAGTTCGCTCCTGGTTGGATAGTTTGAGTACCTTTGTAATGTCCCCTTTGTTTAGCCCTGACTTCCACTTATACACCTCTATCATATCGCCCCTCGCTCTACGTCTCTCGAGGGAGTGCAAATCAAGATGCTTTAACCTGTCTCTGTACTCAAGGTTCCTAATGCCCGGGATTAGTCCTGTCATTCTCCTCTGAATTCTTTCTAGGGATTCTATATCTATTCTGTAATACGGTGACCAGAATTGAACTGCGTAATCCAAGTGAGGTCTCAAAAGCGCAAGATATAGTTTTATGATGACCTCGCTAGTCTGTAACTAACACTCCTTTGTTTGAACCCAAGTACTTTATTAGCCTTGTTTCGAGCAAATACACATTGTTTACTTGGCTTAAGATTCCTACTTATCATTACTGAATCTTTCTCGCAGTCGGATTTTTCTATAACATCGTTGTTCATCTGGTATCCGGTTTCTCTCCTGACTTGCACTAGGGGCTGTTATATAAACCCTTTGTGACCTCTACTCTGTAATCCTTTTTTGCGTTACCGCTCACAGGACGAGTATGGGGTGCACAATAAACTAGCTGCCCGGGGGTAAAAAATTCAAATTCAATGTTGAACAATAAACACCAAGTGACGTCTTCCCACACCTGAGTACGGGAGGTCGTCCACCCACCACCTGAGTGACTCCTGACGATGATGTCCTGGCAATACTAAAACCCTCAGTCACTTCATTATATATTCACACCTGTATTCTCTCTCACTTGCATTCATATCAACAGACTCCTACCCTCTCACCCCACCCTCATACCTCCACTCACATACACACACACAAATTTATACTAACAGATTCTCACTCTCTCCCTTTCTCTTTCAGGCACACACATTCTTACCCTCACTGACCTGTACTCTTATTCATTCATATTAACACTCCTGA
Organism: Homarus gammarus; assembly: GCA_958450375.1. Lineage (NCBI taxonomy): Eukaryota > Metazoa > Arthropoda > Malacostraca > Decapoda > Nephropidae > Homarus > Homarus gammarus. The sequence goes on along the minus strand of CAUDMG010004049.1, from coordinate 143,113 downwards.
CCCCTTTTATTCATTCTACCACCTTCCCCCTCTCTCACACACCCCCCCCTCTCTCTCACATACAAGGATACGACACTCATTACCCCAAGAAATACTCTTTACCACAATAGCTACCAAGGACTCCCTCCCTACCCCACTATACAGTCCTACCAAGCGTCCTATTGTCTGGATCCAAGTTTAACTCACTGCCAACCCCGACCATATACGACTCCTTTACTGCCGGGTGATCACTTCAACGCCTAACCTAACCTAACATAACCTAAATATCTTGTAGACAGCACCGTTTTCTTTTCCAGTTGGCGACCCAGCCGGCAATTTCGCAGCCTGCAATTGGCCCAAAGTCGCCGGCAGATTTTCACATAATTTCTAAATCTCGATGTGATAATTATGGTGTCAAGAATCTCACGTCGTTTTCGTAGTCATGTATAAGTTTATAGTGTAAAGGGAAATAATTGTTATTTATATGTAGCGTGTGAGTTGCCTATGGAAATACGACAAACGATGAATATATCGCAATGAGTTCGGTTCCGTTTCTTGTCTCTATATTATACAACACAGGCCCGAACCCACGAACTTAGCATGAAAACTCGAATCACCCATCCCAAAACCCACGAAACCCACGATTTTAGCATGATAATTCGAATCACTCACCCCAAAACCCACGATCTTAGCATAAAAACTCGAATCAACTTCCGGGTTTTTAGCTATTTAGTACAGCCCTCCAACTATATCCCACACCGCCTGACAAAGTGTAACCAACTAACCAACCATCTCAGCTGACCACCACTGCCGTCTCCACTAACACGTCCACGCCACCAATCACTTGTAAATCCCGTTGACTCCAGTGCACTCCATCGTGGTGAAAATTACTCCTTGCCAGCGTTTACGTAGTGATAAGCGCGCCGTGTAAGTGATTCTTATGTGGGCGTTTACATGATGGGTGTGAAGCAGGCGGGAGGGTGGAGGGTGGGGATGAGGGGTGGGGATGAGGTGAAGACGGAGGTGAGGGCGGTGGGGGAGGAGGTGGTAGGTAAGGGAGGTAAGGGAAAGGGGAAGGGAGGAAGGTATCTCAACCATCTCTCAACGGTAAGATACAGAACACGTGCGCCACAACCACTACTGTACGTTATTTAACCTATCATACTGCCAGTCAATAACCCTGTCAATACTGTCACCACCCTGTCATATTATCATCAAAGAGACCTTGTACCCTAAGCAGATAATTACCAATGTCATCATCATAGTGTTACCGGATGCTTGCCCCACTCGACCATGAAAAATATACGTCGCTACTCTAACATTAGCAGCGCATTGGGAAGAAAAATATTTGTATATCTTTTAATGTTAAATTCTCTAACAATAATAAAAAAAAAAATCATTATTATTATTATTTATTTCTTCTTCCTCTTATCAATTTGTTTTCATTTCTCCTTTCTTCCACTTTTATCATTTTGTTCTCATACCAGAAGAGGAATCACCAGTCACAATAGTAGTTTACAAAATTAAGTCTGTTGCACCATGATTCGTAAAAGGAATTAGCTAAGGACGAACTCACAACAGGAGATAAATTCACTAAGAAATTCCCTACAGCTCAACAACGGTAAGGGTAATATACCGAGTCATTACACAAAACGGCAGTGAAATTTGCTAAGTCCTAACTCATAATTAGGATAAATTAATGGGCAGCTTAACTCACTGACCCACCATACCTCACAACAGTAAAGGAGTTACGCTTAGAATCAGATGTCATTGAGCTTGATAACGTGACCTGGAACTGAGGCAGGGAGGGAGGGAGGAAGGAAGGAAGGAAGGAAGGAAGGAAGGAAGGAAGGAAGGAAGGAAGGAACGTTACTTAAAAAAACTAGTTACCTTGACTCTGTAATCCTTTTGCAACTAGTACAGCTCTCAGGATGAGTATGGGATGCACAATAAAATAGCCGCTGTAAGGAGTAAAAATTAAACGAATTAAATTATATAGTGTGTTTTGAGAGAGAGAGAGAGAGAGAGAGAGAGAGAGAGAGAGAGAGAGAGAGAGAGAGACTACTTAAGACATCTCCACTACAGACGGAATAACAGGAAAAGAAACACAGACGCCGCCAACACCAGACCACAAGAGACCCTTACCCTATCTTAAGCTTATAAAGGAGCAGCGCCCGACTACACTTAATGGCATCTTCACTTTACGAAGCAATGACCGCTCACGCCCATCCACCACCCACGACACCCCCCCCCCTCCCCCCCCTCCTCCTCGTGTCTCCCCATCCCGCCTCTCCTCTATAGGGACTCGTGACGCAGCATAGAGACGGTGATGATCAACTTTAAAATCAAAGCATAAATTGAAAACTCCGACAGGATAGAAGGTACTAACTATTGCAGCAATAGTGTGTGTGTGTGTGTGTGTGTGTGTGTGGGTGGGTGTGTGTGTGTGTGTGGGTGGGTGTGTGTGGGTGGGTGGGTGGGTGGGTGTGTGTGTGTGTGTGTGTGTGTGTGTGGGTGGGTGGGTGGCACTGACTCACTACCCACACTGACCTGGCATATAATGACTCCACTTAAACCAACCACTGTACACTGACCTAATATGCCACTGCTACCTACCAGACGACAAACACTACAGCGTGACGAAGCATGCATCCCCACACACACACACACACACGCGACCCCAATTGACCTCTCAATCAAAATATACAAGGAGTTTGCAGTCGAACTTGCCACCCCTCTGTTCTATTATTAATGCATCCCTCAGACAAAGCAAATGCCCTAATGAATGGAAAACCGCATTTGTCACCCCCATCCCCAAGGTCACCACCCCAGTCCCCTAACGACCTCAGGCCAGTTGCCATTACCCCCATACCCAGTCTAGTTTGTGAGGACTTTGTTTTTGAGTGGGCATTTGCCAGTATCTATCAGTCAATTGATCCACAGCAATTTGGCAATATGAGGACCTCCTCTACATCACACTGCTTGGTGAGCTTTCTGGATTTTCTGCACAGAAACTTGCAGAAACGTAAGACATCACTGGCCGTTGCCCTTGTTGACTTCAGGAAGGCCTTTGACCTTGTTGATCACTGCACTGTTATCAACAAGGCTATTGCACTAGGGCTGCCCACCAACCTGGTCTCATGGCTCACTGATTTCTTGAGTGGACGTCGCCAGGCAGTGAGGTATCAGGGCTTGGTCTCCACATTCCAACACCTCACCTGCAGTGTTCCCCAGGGGACCAAGATGGGACCACTGTGCTTCCTCATCCTGATCAATGACGCTCTATCGGACACTCCTCACAGGTGGAAGTACGTGGATGATTGCACTGTGGGGGTTTCAGTGGACAACACCGCACCAGACGACTCATCGCTACAAGGTACCCTGGACAGGCTACAGGCATGGACTACGGAGAACACGATCACCATCAACCACACCAAAACCGTAGTCATGCACTTCAATACCGCCACCACTCCAGTGCAAGCCCCAGCAGTCACAGTGGGTGCCCATCCTCTCCAGCTGGTGCAGTCTGCCAAACTCCTGGGTGTTACTATAAACAACAAACTTGACTGGAAGGCCCATGTAAATAACACAGTCAAGGCAGCCTCGTACCGTCTCTACATGCTACGATGACTTAGGTCACTTGGGACACCCACGCCAGAGCTGAGGGCCATCTACAACGCCTTTATTCTCCCCAAACTAACGTATGCGTCACCAGCCTGGTCGTCTTCTCTCAACTCCACCCAACAACGTCAGCTAGAGAAGGTACAGAAAGGGGCCTGCAGAATAATGCTCGGCGCAGATTATTCCGGCTACACCAACGCTCTCTCCACCCTGGAAATGCCATGCCTCAGTGACCTCCACCACCAAGCACTGGAAAGGTTTGGCAGCCAACTATTGCACCACCCTCGTCATCGCCACCTCCTGCCACCGGCAGCCCCCCACCCAACTCGCGCAGTCCGCCACTACAACAAAATTCAGCCCATAAGAGCCCGCACCGATAGATATAAGAACAGCACCATCCCATCTATTGTTAAAATAATAAACAACTCCTGATTTATGCACTGTACAGCCCTGTACATATATTCAATGCATATTATATCATTATGTCTAAATCAAATGTAAGTCTGTATATTTTCAGCCACCGGCTGCAACTCTATTAATAAACCGTTTATTATCATTATTATTATTACACACACACACAACGTTAATTTACCTCGGTATCTCTCCTATACACACCTCACCTTAATTATACAGGTCTAACAAATATTGACTCTTACCTACCGTCCAGTGACTGACTCGACTCTTACCTACCGTCCAGTGACTGACTGACTCGACTCTTACCTACCGTCCAGTGACTGACTCGACTCTTACCTACCGTCCAGTGACTGACTCGACTCTTACCTACCGTCCAGTGACTGACTCGACTCTTACCGACCGTCCACACTGACTGACTCAACACTCACCATCCATATTGACTGATTCAATACTCACAGGAGAAAAGTGCAATGACGATAAACATTATTCTGTTTTATTTGTGTTGGACAGATTTTGATACAGTAATTGTGGTCTTTAACATTAAAACACACACACACACAATGCCTCCAGTCATCTATACTCTTGTAAACAAAAGAAAATAGGCTATTGTGTTTAGTCATAAGGGTAGGGGAAGAGAGAGAGAGAGAGAGAGAGAGAGAGAGAGAGAGAGAGAGAGAGAGAGAGAGAGAGAGAGAAGAGAGAGAAGAGAAGAGAAGAGAAGAGAAGAGACAGAGAGAGAGAAGAGAGAGAGAAGAGACAGAGAGGACACACCGTCAATTAAGCTTTATAACATACATATCCGAGAGGCCTAAACAATTAATTACCCGGACAGGTGAGCCCAGACAAGTGAGTTCAGACAGGTGAGCTCAGACTGATCACCTGCTACCTGTCTTCCATTAACCTCTGATAATTGCCTTTGAAAAATTTTAAGTCATTGAGAGGAGGAATTACTGATATGGTAATACTGTAAACAACATCAATAATAGTAATAGATTAAGTTATGATTAGGTTAGGTTAGGTTAAATTAGGGATAGATTGGGTTAAGTTAGGTTAGGTTAGACTAGACAAAGGTTAGGATAGGTTACGTTGGGGGAGGGGAGAGGGGGAGGGAAGGAAGGGGATAGGGAGGGAAGGAAGGGTATAGGGAGGGAAGGAAGGGGATAGGGAGGGAAGGAAGGGGATAAGGAGGGAAGGAAGGGGATAGGGAGGGAAGGAAGGGGATAGGGAGGGAAGGAAGGGGATAGGGGAAAGGGGTTGGGAGGGAGATGGACGGAGGAAGGGTTGTTTACACACACACACACACACACACACACACACACACACACACACACACACACACTATCCACCTCACTTTGGTTACTAAAACAAACACCGCGGCGGCGCCTCTTTGCTCCGGGAGTAAGACCATAAGAAGCGGAGGTTTGCGGCTAACTGGATCTACTATACGGAAGCTTAAACCAACATTAACCACTATACAGTAATCATAAGACGGATGTGAGTGAGTGAGTGAGTGAGAGTGAGTGAGTGAGTGAGTGTGTGTGTGTGTGTGTGTGTGTGTGTGTGTGTGTGTGTGTGTGTGTGTGTGTGTGTGGCCATAAGCTCCTGAACGGTAGCCTCCAAAATAATTATTGTGACTTTTAAGCTCGTGGTAAATCCCTGTGTAAAGTAAGGGGACTGTTTAGAACATTCTCACCAAGCCGCTTAACACCGTCCTTAGCTGATACTTGTTGACATGTCTATACAGAATCAGTCTTCGTAGTCACCTCCGACAAATCGTTTTTTTTTTCTCACTCTCCCCTATTTTAATTTTTTTCAGGTATAAATGAAATGTTGCCAGAATTAATGTGGGGTTATATAAAAATTAATTCCCCTAGCTTACTCCACTTAAGATTAAATATCTCTAAAGTTAACACAACCTAACCTAAAGATAACCTGACCTGACCCAACCCAACTTAAGCAAATCTTAAAGTTAACCCAACCTTACGTTACATAACATTATCTAACCTAACCTAACTTAACCAAATCCCTCTTCCCCCCCCCCCCCAGGTAGAAATAGGGTGTTTTAATAGGATGAAATAAGCTAGGTGGGTTAATCTTCATGTGATCCTCAAAACCAACACCGACACACAGGCACGGTTAAATAAACATGGTAAACAGAGAGAGGAATTATACACCTTTATAGACAAAATATAAATATACCTCCTGAGCTTGGCATTTCACGCTGGCGACTATTACATTTTTCAGCCACCGTCACTGGCCGCGATGCTTACATAAATAAACAACAACCTTTTCACGCACCAAACAGCAATTTCCGGGTTTTTTTTTCGAATTTTCTCATAAATCCCCCTTTTCATAAATTTCCTGGCTATTCAAGTACCAAAGGTGAGACCCATAGTACTTCAACTCTTGCTACTATAGGCTACTGAGGCTACCAGATTGGAACTACAGAGTGGGAAGGAGTTTCAGTTTAATGCCATGAACTAACCTGCAGAGAGGGAAGGAGTTTCAGTTAAATGCCATGAACTAACCTGCAGAGAGGGAAGGAGTTTCAGTTAAATGCCATGAACTAACCTGCAGAGAGGGAAGGAGTTTCAGTTAAATGCCATGAACTAACCTGCAGAGAGGGAAGGAGTTTCAGTTAAATGCCATGAACTAACCTGCAGAGACGGAAGGAGTTTCAGTCAAATGCCATGAACTAAAGTGATGACTCTACATATTACAGGCTCTTCAGACGGCATGTGATCCTTCTTTATTAAATTACTGTCTCCTCTCTGTTACGGCCACTATTTCCGGGAGTCAAATCTCACTCACGGGAGCTTTAAAGGGTCACCTGCCTCTGGACACTCGTTTACTACCTGTATAAATCGTGGCGGTGATTATCATAATTGCTGTATGTTTAATTCAATAATTCCGGGAAATCCCACCAACCAGAAATACGGGTTCTTAAAAAAAGGTTCCTTCTATAACTGCTAGTGGGATATTGAATATACTTAATAGTTCACTTTTATAGCTGTAAGTTAAATGGCTCTCAGTCCCAATGGTCCCTAACATAATAATTGGGACTGGGACCATTTAGAACGGAGGTCAAATGATCGGGGTCATGTCAAGTTGATGTAAATTTGACCTGACACCAAATGCATGATAAGAAATGTGCTTTTAAAACTTAGTGTATAAGATAATAATGAACTAATATACATCTCTCTATAACAATGTATATGTAATGTTAACATATAAATCACTGTAATTTTAAATTTGTTTGTATTAGTAAACAGGTATGAGATATATATATATACTTTGAGAGAAAAAATATAACTTCTATTATACTCTTTGTCGATTAGAGTTGTCTTAATTTTATACACCAATCGGTCACTCACTCACTCATTCAGTCACTCACTCACCCACTCTTTCTCACTAAGTCAATCACTCACTTACTCTGCCACTCACCACCTTTCTCACTCACTCACTCATTCACATATTCACACTCATTCATTCAGTCACTCACTCACCCACTCTTTCTCACTAAGTCAATCACTCACTTACTCTGCCACTCACCACCTTTCTCACTCACTCACTCATTCACATATTCACACTCATTCATTCAGTCACTCACTCACCCACTCTTTCTCACTAAGTCAATCACTCACTTACTCTGCCACTCACCACCTTTCTCACTCACTCACTCATTCACATATTCACACTCATTCATTCAGTCACTCACTCACCCACTCTTTCTCACTAAGTCAATCACTCACTTACTCTGCCACTCACCACCTTTTTCACTCACTCACTCAAAAGATCAAAATCAATTAATAAAACAACAACAAATCACGAGTATCAAGCAATCAACCACCACCAGATAACATTAACTCACTACTTACCACAAAGGTTACATTTGCATACACAACTCTTAAGTCACCCTGATATTAGACCCCCCCCCTGCCCCCCCCCCCCTCCCCTACCCCACACGGCATATCAAAGTTCGTAGCTTAATGTGGCTTCGTAAATGTATCTCTGTAGCGTATTATAGAATTATCAGGTAAGTATCAAGTCGAAACCCCTCCTCCTCCTCCTCCTCCTTATTCTTTTTCTCCTCCCCCTCCTCCTTATGTTCATGATTAGTTATGTAAATTAATTCTAGGTAGTTTTGGGGTCAGGTCTGGTTCTGCTCTAATCTATAATTATTAATCTTATTGGTTATATTTGTCATCTACTAGCGAATATATATTGGATACCAAATTACGGTCACGTACGTAGTCTTGTCAACCAATACCAAATTACGGTCACGTACGTAGTCTTGTCAACCAATACCAAATTACGGTCACGTACGTAGTCTTGTCAACCAATACCAAATTACGGTCACGTACGTAGTCTTGTCAACCAATACCAAATTACGGTCACGTACGTAGTCTTGTCAACCAATACCAAATTACGGTCACGTCTTTAATCTCTCGACAAATAAACCTTATCAATTTCGTTCGCAAATTCGTACAAATAAAACAATAATTTCGTGTGTTTCAAGTATTTGTTCTCTGCTCAAAAAAAAATAAACAAATAAATATATAAATAAAAAATAAAATTCCCTATTAATTATTCTGATTTCAACTTCCAATCTGGTTACGATCTAATTATAAACTCCTAATCTACCTAATCCTACCCAATTAAGGATCCTTGTGATTAGTCCAATTAACACACATTCGAACTCAAGAGATAAGAGCAATGTTTTTTTTTTTCTGATGTGTTTAATTATTTACTGTATTGTATCCTTGACACAAACTTTCCTCACAACCAGTGGCGTGATTAGGTGATTAGCCCAATCTATACAATCAATTCCAAGAACCTTTAGAGTGATTAGCCATTCAACGAATTTAAGAGAAAATAAAACTACTGCTTTGTGTTCTGGTCCCGCCTCTCTGCTCAATAAAATGGACCGACGTAAAAAAAATGGACCGACGTAAAAAAAAAATCGACCGACGTAAAAAAAAAATCGACCGACGTAAAAAAAAAATCGACCGACAAAAAAAAAATCGACCGACGTAAAAAAAAAAGTCAATTACCCCCCCCCCCCCCCAAAAAAAAATAAAGGGATTAAGTGTAGCCTCAACTCGTTTATTTACTAATATCACGCGTCCTGGTCGTCACCCATTATCCCCACAAGCCTACTAGTCGAACGGAGCCTATAACTTGGAGCGTGACCATTAACCTATGTAATTAATCCTCTACCTATAGCTCCTCTAAAACTTCACGCTTCTACCCTAAACCCCCCCCAGACAACTATTTATGGATTAAAAAAAATAATAGTAATTTAAATATCACCTTCAATTTGTATTTCAATTTGTTGTGGCGGGTTTTAGCACTACCACATCCACCCTCCCCACCCACCCCCCCCACCCACCCCTCACCCATCCTATCCACCCCACCCACCCCACTCACTTTCTCCTTCCCTCCCACACACTCACCCCTGTGCCATACCTGACCTTACCTTTGGGTATGGATTAAACGCTTGAGAACACGAGGACAGGTAAAATAAAAGGCCTAATAACAGGTAAGTATACATCTCAGGTATTATAGCTCCTCCATGGTAGCTTTTCTAGTCACCGTTTGGTTTTCTTCTTCACTACATAGGTCAGGTCAGGTCAGGTCAGGTGTGTGGATATTGCTACTTGTGTTCTGGAGACTTTTCTAGAGCCTTCTGATTCCATCTCACCTTAACTCCAAATATAAGGAAACTTAAACCGAATTTAAACCTATAAAACTACCAAGTCTCTAAAAACTTGCCTTAAGATGAAACCAAACCTAAACCAAATCAAACTTAACCTAAACCAAACCAAACCTAACCTAAACCAAACCAAATCAAATCTAACCTAAACCAAACCTAACCTAACCTAAACCAAACCTAACCTAAACCAAACCTAACCTAAACACAACCTAAACCAAGCTTTAATTGAATGTTTTTCTGATATATTTTTCCCCAAGTTAATTTTTTTTGTGTGTTTGAACTACTTTTCCCGCACACACACACACACACACACACACACACACACACACACACACACTCTATTATGAGCATCATAATTAACTACTTTAATGTGAAATCGACAGGAACTGAAACTTAGGTCGACAGTGTCCAAACTTATGACGTGCCCCTCTTCCCTCCCTCCCTCCTTACTGAAGTGTGTGTGAGTGAGTGAGTGAGTGAGTGAATAAGTGAATGAATGAGTGAGTGAGTGAATGAGTGAGTGAGAGAGTGTGAGTGAGAGTGTGAGTGAGAGTGTGTGTGTGTGTGTGTGAATGGATAGTGAAAGAAAGAGGAAAAAAGTAAGAAAAGTAGAAAGAAAAAGTATAGAAAAGAGAGAGAAAGAGTATTTATATCCCAGGAGAGAGAGAGAGAGAGAGAGAGAGAGAGAGAGAGAGAGAGAGAGAGAGAGAGAGAGAGAGAGAGAGGGGGGGGGGGTGTTTAGTCCCTCCACTACTACGCAGATGATATAAACAGTGACGCAATTCCCGGTGCGCGTCCTTGACCAGTTATATAGTGAGCTGGACATTGACTCCTCTCTCTCTCTCTCCTCCCCTACCACACCCTTATCACCTCCCTCCTCCACTACCACATCCCTATCACCTCCCTCCTGTCTACCACATCCCTGTCACCTCCCTCCTGTCTACCACACCCCTATCACCTCCCTCCTCCACCACCACACCCCTATCACCTCCCTCCTCCACTACCACATCCCTGTCACCTTCGTCCTCCACTACCACATCCCTGTCACCTCCCTCCTCCACTACCACATCCCTATCACCTCCCTCCTCCACTACCACATCCCTATCACCTCCCTCCTCCACTACCACATCCCTGTCACCTTCATCCTCCACTACAACATCCCTGTCACCTCCCTCCTCCACTACCACACCCCTGTCACCTCCCTCCTCCACTACCACACCCCTGTCACCTCCCTCCTCCACTACCACACTACCACACCCCTGTCACCTCCCTCCTCCACTACCACATCCCTGTCACCTCCCTCCTCCACTACCACACCCCTGTCACCTCCCTCCTCCACTACCACACCCCTGTCACCTCCCTCCTCCACTACCACATCCCTGTCACCTCCCTCCTCCACTACCACATCCCTGTCACCTCCCTCCTCCACTACCACACCCCTGTCACCTCCCTCCTCCACTACCACATCCCTGTCACCTCCCTCCTCCACTACCACACCCCTGTCACCTCCCTCCTCCACTACCACATCCCTGTCACCTCCCTCCTCCACTACCACATCCCTGTCACCTTCCTCCTCCACTACCACATCCCTGTCACCTCCCTCCTCCACTACCACATCCCTGTCACCTCCCTCCTCCACTACCACAGTACCACACCCCTGTCACCTCCCTCCTCCACTACCACATCCCTGTCACCTCCCTCCTCCACTACCACACCCCTGTCACCTCCCTCCTCCACTACCACATCCCTGTCACCTTCCTCCTCCACTACCACACCCCTGTCACCTCCCTCCTCCACTACCACATCCCTGTCACCTCCCTCCTCCACTACCACATCCCTGTCACCTCCCTCCTGTCTTCCACATTTCTATCACCCCTTCTTCCCCAACACTCCCTCCTCCCCGCCACCTTCCCAACACTCTCCTCCCCAACACTTCCAACCTATCTCCCCAATACTCCCTCCTCCCCATCACCTCCCATCCTCCCCAAAACATTAATATAAACGGTATCTATTAACGTGTCTCTTATTCCTCACTTCCTCTTTTATTCATTATTTTACTAAGTGTTTATCTATTATCTTCACCACCCCCCCCCCCCCCCCATCCACTTAACCATGGGAGAGGATGGAGGAACACGGGGGGGGAGGGGGGGAATGGGAGGGGAGGGGGGAATGGGGGTACAAATTTTATCCCAGAATGGTGCAAGTGTAGATGATGACAAGAGGTGCATCAAGACAACGAGGAGGAATATTCACATCTTCCTCTTTCAAGACAGTTTGACAAGGAAGGATCAAGACAACAGGTAGAATTATTTACACATCTAGTTACATACGCAGTACACAAGTGAATCTTCAAAGCCCAAAGTAATCCTTTCTTAGCAGCTGTGTGTGTGTGTGTGTGTGTGTGTGTGTGTGTGTGTGTGTGTGTGTGTGTGTGTGTGTGTGTGTGTGTGTGTGTGTGTGTGTGTAAGGAGATAAATCAAGAATTGTTAAGTGGTAAAGTGTTCAACTACTAATTAAAGTAATAAGGAACAATATTTTACCCAAAAGGCTCCTCTATGATGATGCAAGTAACCTGTGTTTGTGACCGAGGACAACTTTATTCCTACAGGATATATACACACATATATAACCCCACGCAAAAAATTCTCACACACATACACACAGACATACCAAAGACAGACACACATACATACACACAGTACTAACAATACATACACTGCAAATTAAACACACAAAGTACTGCACACAATACACATACTACACACACATACTAAACAGACACACACACATATTAAACACACACACAGACAGACAGACACTACACAAACTGCACACACACACACACAGACAGACACTACACACACACACACACACACACACACACACACACACACACACCCAGGCTCCTGCCGAGAGGCGACACCCCAAGGACAGACCTCACGCGTCCAGCTTATTAATATCCAGCCAGATCTAAGCGAGACCGAGGAAGATGACTAGTTGGTTGTGTGCGTCCGTGTCCCTGTTTATACAATAGAGCCCCCCCCCCCCCCACACACACACACTCTCTTACAGCATATTCTTTCTATGTAAACAGTTCTTTTTAATTACAAGTTCTGATATATATATTCCTTTTAATTTATTTACCTCTCAGAAAAAAAATATACAAGCAACGTTCATACTTGTTCCCTTTACAATAAGACAGCTAGTTATGGTAATGTCTTTAAAACACCAACAACAACAACAAACACAACAACAACAACAACAAAACATAACAACAACAATCTGGGACAGGACTGACAACAACAACAACAAAAGTAAATAAAAGTGACCAACAAAAGTGGCCATTAAGTAAAGTCACAAAAAAAATTAATTCCTCTGAGATACTGTTGTAATACATCTACATAACTAGTTTAGGTTACACTGCTATCTGTTCACCTTATATCTCCTGGACAGACAGACAGACAGACAGACAGACAGACAGATAGATAGACGCTTGGAAATCATACACTCCCGTCTCCCCCAGTGATTTAGTTCAGATATCTAGGACTAAAAATATTACTTGATAACTCATATAATTTTAATCTACGTCTACATAAATAAACTCAAGAGACTCACAGGAGCAAAATAAACACTCCTTTGGGCTAAATACCTCACTTAGTGTCGATAAATACTTCAAGAATTACTTTAGGAGTTTTAAATAGAAATTAATTGAAACACCTGAAGATTAGGTAACTCAGCTTATCACTTGAGGGTAGGGTAGGGTAGGGTAGGGTAGGGTGGCGGTACAGGGTAGGGTGGGGTACAGGGTAGGGTAGGGTAGGGTACAGGACAGCAGGGCAGGGCAGGGCAGGGCAGGGCAGGGCAGGGCAGGGTAGGGTAGGGTAGGGTAGGGTACAGGATAGGTTTATGTTACGTAAAGGTAAGTTTGGTTAAATCTTCCGGTGAAATAAGCTGGGGTAGCTAATCTTCAGGTGATCCAATAAACGAGTTTGTATTTAACCCTGAAAGAAGTTGCAGCTTACAGAGGAAAAAAACTATTATATAAAAAAAATCTCACTAATTTCGTTATTCCCAACATAATTATATATTCGTGAGATATTAAAATACATCCAATAAATCCTTTATTTAACGGACTATATGGAGAGAAAAAGTCCCTTGTATGGAGGGTCCGTTAAATTTAAAAACCTCTATCTAACGAACTACATAGAGGGAATTCCGTTATAGAGAGGGTCCGTTAAATATGACACACCCATAAAGTTTCTGAACTCATAATTCGACAATATTACTCTCAGATTCAACACTTAACTCCTAATAATTTTCACCACGGGACTCTGTGTACATTACCCACAGCACAGACTGACTGATATACACTATTACCAAATTAGCTGTATATTATTTTTGCTAAGTCTTGCCTGAACTACTGCGGTTACACACTAATGCGGGGGGTCAAGGCCTGGAGATATTTGCTCTCTCTCTCTCTCTCTCTCTCTCTCTCTCTCTCTCTCTCTCTCAGTCTCTCCCTTACTCATTTCCTACCTCCTTCATCCACTTCCTCACTCATTTCCTCCCTCCTAATCTCCCACACTCACTCATTTCCTCCCTCCTAATCTCCCACACTCACTCATTTCCTCCCTCCCAATCTCCCACACTCACTCATTTCCTCCCTCCCAATCTCCCCCACTCACTCATTCCCTCCCTCCCAATCTCCCACACTTACTCATTCCCTCCCTCCCAATCTCCCACACTTACTCATTCCCTCCCTCCTTCTCTCTCCCTCCCTCGGATTATTTGCTCAACTAGTAACTAAGCCCAAAGGTTCATCACGGCAAAGTCACCCACACGGCGGCGTCTCCACATTAGCCTATCAAATCACAACTAATAATAATAAAAGAATAAATAAATTCCTAGGACAAAAAATTAAACAAAAAAAAAAACAATTACAAATGTTTATAAAATATATTCCTCTCAAATATTAAAATTAATATACCCATAAATTTATATATAAAATAAAAAACTAAATATTAACAAAAACAAATAAATCTAATAAAAAAAAAACAAGATCTGAAAAAAAAACAAAGAAAAAAAAAAAAAAAAAAAAAAAAAGCACCAAAGGAAAAGTAAATATCGAGAAAAAACAAAAACAAACAAATAAATCAATCTACAATAGACAAAAACACATGTAAATACACTGACCTTTAGACTAACATTAACTCTCCATCGTTAATCAAGTCTAATGAGGTCAAGACTAATTAATGCCCTTGTGAGTCTGCCTACCTACCTACCTACCTCCTTCACCTAATATTCTCCATAAATGTCTAGTTTATCCACCGTCCACCACTAACGAAGTGATACAGTGAAGCTTCTATTTAACGAACTATATGGGGAAGTGAGTCCGTTATATCGAGGGTCTGTCAATCTAAGGAACGATATAGAGAGAAAAGTTCGTTATATCGAGAGGATGGGTGTTGGAGTGTGAGGGTGGGTGTGAGGATGGGTGTTGGAGTGTGAGGATGGGTGTTGGAGTGTGAGGATGGGGAGAGTGAAGAGGGTAAGAGAGAGAGGATGGAGGACGCAGCAGCTTTTCAGTGTTGGTGGGAAGTCCGAGTTGAAGGGGTCTTATATTTTAGGCCGTCATGCCAGACTTTGTCAAATGCCTTCACTACATCCTGGAGAGTTAGATTACATTGGCTACCTCTCGCTGCGGCTCTGGCTGTTGAGGTGGACTTCCTTTCCTGAATCCAAATTGTCTGCAATTGACTCTGTTGGTTGTTTCCAGGTGATTTCTCAGGTGGTTATAGATAATTTTTTTTTTCTAGGATTTTTTTCCAAGTACTTCGAGGAGGGAGATCGGTCTGTAGTTTAGTGGGATGGAGGAGGATGAGGGAGAGTGGAGGGGGGGGGGGGAGTGAACAAATTAGCCAACATTCTACGTGTACGATGATACAAGTTGTTATTTTTAATGAGAGATCCGAGAATAGCCCCCTGTTGCCTACACACACACACACACACACACACACACACACACACACACACACCAATAACTAGTTTTCATCACTGTATGTTTATGACATGTCGGATCAGGCGTCTGTGTGTCTATCTGTCTGACTGTCTGTCTGTCTGTCGTCTTATCTGAATGGTCCACTTTGTATCCCCAGTAAATTGGTTATCCAAAAGATACGGCCTGACCACCATTTATATTACACCTTATTATATACATTGTGTTGGTATATGTATGTATGTTATAATGTATAGTTAAACAAACAGACTGAACAGCTTATCTAATCTCCATTTACTTTCACTTTTATTCCTCTTCGCTTGCTTCCACATATGTATCACCTTTATTGCCTATTTTTTATTTCTCTTTCACTCTTTGTCTCTTCACTCTTGCTATCCTCTAAATCCTTAAATTTTCTTACTTTCACTGACTATTGGTTTTACTTTCACTAATATAGTTTCATTCTCCGTTATACTTTACTGTCACTTTTCACCAGCTGACGGTCTCCTGCCTAGGCCTAACCTCATTGGCCAGGGCCCGAGTCGTTGACGTCACCGGTTTAAGCCCACAGTATGACATCACCTGTTTATATTTACCGGATGACGTCACTGGTTTATATTCACCGTATGCTGTCATTGGTTTAGGCCCACAGTATGACGTCACCAGTTTATATTCACTGGATGACGTCACAAGACCTCCTTCACCACCTGGGACATCTCAACAGGTGGGAAAAATGGTTGAGTTCCCACGACACACTTCCGACCAATTACTGACTTCCACAGGTAGGATGTCACCCCCCCCCCCCACCATTCTCCCCTCTCATCTTTGTCTCATCCTCCCCTCTCCCCTTCCTACCTCATTCTCCCCTCCCCCTCTCTCACTCCTAACACCCCCCCCCCACCATCTGACACCCATAACCTATCGACCCATCATCTACATATCTACCCCTTCACTTTCCTTCACCAAGACATCTACTGTGTATATTCTACTACCCCCTATAAACCGTCTACCCACTTATTTACATACCCTCGTAAACCAGCAACTAACCATCTACTTCACCCCATAAACCATCTACTTCACCCCATAAACCATCTACTTCACCCCATAAACCATCTACTTCACCCCATAAACCATCTACTTCACCCCATAAACCATCTACTTCACCCCATAAACCATCTACTTCACCCCATAAACCATCTACTTCACCCCATAAACCATCTACTTCACCCCATAAACCATCTACTTCACCCCATAAACCATCTACTTCACCCCATAAACCATCTACTTCACCCCATAAACCATCTACTTCACCCCATAAACCATCTACTTCACCCCATAAACCATCTACTTCACCCCATAAACCATCTACTTCACCCCATAAACCATCTACTTCACCCCATAAACCATCTACTTCACCCCATAAACCATCTACTTCACCCCATAATCCATCTACTTCACCCCATAAACCATCTACTTCACCCCCATAAACCATCTGCTTCACCCCATAAACCATCTACTTCACCCCATAAACCATCTACTTCACCCCATAAACCATCTACTTCACCCCCATAAACCATCTGCTTCACCCCATAAACCATCTACTTCACCCCATAATCACCCTCGCCAACCACAAAAAAACTCCGAACCATCACAAGGGTAGTTAGGTTAAGTCTGTGTCCCTCCAAGAGTTAATTACCTTACTGGCGTCTGGTTTCCCTTAAAGACCTCGGTTAACTGCTCATTAAACCCGTCTCTTGGGCTAGTCCCCCCCCCCCCCCACACCCCAGTTATTACCTCCTCCAAAGGGGCCTCTTGCAGTGAGTGTAACTGTTTTAAGTGTCTGTATCTACACACACACACACACACGAATGAGAGAGAGAGAGAGAGAGAGAGAGAGAGAGAGAGAGAGAGAGAGAGAGAGAGAGAGAGAGAGAGAGAGAGAGAGAGAGAGAGAGAGCACAATAAAAACAGCTATCTTCAACACAGTACATGTCAAGACTAGGAAAAAATTATAATAATAATAATAATAAAAATACCCAAATTAATACAACTCTCGGTATGTATTTAAATAACACTAAAAACCTCCACTGTACAAAAAAGTGAACCACCCAAAAAATAACAAAAAAATTACACGAAAGAGACTTAACCCACATATGGTAATTTATTTATTTTTTTTTTTTTTTTTTTTTTTTTTTTTTTTTTTTTTTTTGTCCTCTTTCAAATTACTAGAAATATATCAACACAGACATTAACTTGCTGGGCTGAGAGGCTATTATAGTGTGTGTGTGTGTGTGTGTGTGTGTGTGTGTGTGTGTGTGTGTGTGTGTGTGTCCCTTTGACCGTAAGTTACGTAAGTGTTGTGTCTAAATTCTTGGGGAAGGAATTTATTTGAAAAAACAGGAAGAAATATATGTAAAATTACTTAATAAATAATATAACTAAACTTCGGGGAACCAAATAAATTAAAAATAAATATAATTGATAAAATAATGAAAACGGGATTAATAATAACCCAAAGTAGAACCTCTATTTAGCGGATTTTATATAGAAAAGTCCGTTATAGCGAGGTTCCGTTATATGAAACCCCCCACCTAACACATTATATGGACAGAGAAATCCGTTATATGGAGGTTTCACTTGTTAGAAGGAAGAAAAAAAACGCCTTTAAGATATAGAATAAGGAAGAGATGGGGAGGGAGGGAGGGAGTGAAGGAAGGAAGGAAGAGATGAGGAGGGAGGGAGGGAGGGAAGGAGTGAAGGAAGGAAGGAAGGAAGGAAGAGATGAAGAGGGAAGGTGTAAAGATGAGACAATAACAGTGCTTCAGACATTTCGCCTTTATATCCATTAACGATGAACATAACACAAACGATCAAACTACTTTTATGTAATTCGCCAATTAATTGTCTTCAGGCGTAAAGAAATATATCGATCGAATTTAATTTCCTCCTTAACTTAACCTTTAATATCACTTTAGTCACCAACGAGGACGACATTTTTAACACCCCCCCTCTCCATCAGACACTATAGAACATATATTTCGTTCATTCGATTCCAATTTAGTTTTATTATATAGTTACAATTTAGTTTATTACAGGTAAAAAAATCACACGAATAAATTAAACTATTCGATAAGTAAACTAGTGTTCTTTAAAACCCATTACACCTAAAACAAAATAAAACGCTGACATACACCAAGTGATTTACTGGTCTTAAAAAACCTTCGGTGTAAAACGTAGAATAATGAGAGGTTAGATTACCAGTGGGTGAGACAGGTTACCAGTGGGTGAGACAGGGAGACGAGAGGTTACCAGTGGGTGAGACAGGGAGACGAGAGGTTACCAGTGGGTGAGACAGGTTACCAGTGGGTGAGACAGGTTACCAGTGGGTGAGACAGGGAGACGAGAGGTTACCAGTGGGTGAGACAGGGAGACGAGAGGTTACCAGTGGGTGAGACAGGGAGACGAGAGGTTACCAGTGGGTGAGACAGGTTACCAGTGGGTGAGACAGGGAGACGAGAGGTTACCAGTGGGTGAGACAGGGAGACGAGAGGTTACCAGTGGGTGAGACAGGTTACCAATAGGTGAGACAAGTTACCAGTGGGTGAGACAGGTTACCAATGGGTGAGACAGACGTAGACAAGAGAAGAAGGACCTAGATGCTGAAGAACTGTACCATACCAGGCCTGAAGGAGCTATCACACTGGGTAAAATTTCCTCATTCCTCGGTCAGTTTTTTTTTTTGCCTGACACCTGAGATCTGAGGAAATCGGTAAATAAAGAAGTTTCTTGGGGAAGTTTGGACTGTATTTAGGATCGAATTGAGATTTTATTTTATAATTGGAAGGTAATGATTTTAGTAAAGAAAATCTATTAGAGACAAATTTATGTGATTTTAATGCAAATACATTAGAATATTTGTTATACATGGAATTAAAAATACAGGTAATATTTAATATGACTTTTGTTAACCAGTCAGATAGCCAACCAGTCAGCCAGTCACCCAGTCAACCATCCAGACAGTCCAACCAGCCAGACAGTCCAACCAGCTCGCCTGCCAGCCAGAAAAGGTATGAGTAATGAATGTGTGGAGCCCCTCTGTGTGTGCCCAGGTCAGCAAAAGAGCGACCATTATGTAATAAACTGAGGGAGGACACTGTTGTCCAGGACCACACACGGCCATGGCCCCGCCAACTCATCTCTCATACCGTGAAGGGAAATTTTGTTGAACCTGTTGAGTGCTTAGGTCCTCCTCAGACTATAACAAGGGTAAAAGGTTCTTGTGTATGTACAGTGAAACCTCTATTTAACGGACTATATAGAGAAGAAAGTCCGTTATATTAAGGGTCCGTTAGATGAGAAACCTCAATCTAACGAACTATATAGAGATGAAAATCCATTATATCAAGGGTCACTTAGATGAGAAATTATCTTAGTCTTGATAGTTAGTTTGGTTTGGTTTAGTGTGTGTGTGTGTGTGTGTGTGTGTGTGTGTGTGTGTGTGTGAGCGAGGATGCGAAACACATTAGTCAAATTTCCGCACCCAGCACCGATTTTTTTTTTTTTTTGCGGCTGGAGATCCCCCAAGTAAGTATTAGTGTACAAGAACAAAATAATTTACAATTCATTCATCAATAAGTAGGAAGTTGCTATTTATTTATCAAAACTATTTAACTATCTATAAGGAGATTTAACACAATATAAATCATTCAATATATATACCAGAAAGATTATCCAGTACAGATTATCCAGGACAGATTATCCACACGTTATCCATGTTTAACTCTTAAGGGAGATCCTTCGTCAGATAGGACTGGGGGGGGGGGGGGGGGGGTCCTATGCTGTGAGGCCCTCCTACTGTTAAAGGATCGATAACGGTAGTACATCACAGCGAACCACCTTATGTTTGGCAAGGGGTTAAACTAGGTCAAGGGGTCACGTTAACTCTCTTATGGTGCGGTTGTTACATAACTTACCATACCTGAGAACAAAAAATAAACGTGGATAATTTCACTCACCCCGAGAGTATCCGAGAGGTAGGAGGTAATATTTGAGAGGTAGGAGGTAATATTTGAGAGGTAGGAGGGAATATTTGAGAGAGGAGAGAATATTATAATAGTTAGTTATTCATATGGTAACTCAGCTAGCAGTGAGTATAAGTGAATAGTCAACAACCTCATCCAAATTACGATAAAAATTATATATTGAATCGCCATTTAATTTTAGTGAACAAAATCTATAATAATCTTCAAGTTAAATATGTTGTTATTACTCCATTAGAAGACATGCTTACTATCTGTGGTCCTTGTAATTAATTTAAGATCAATTTGTTTCTACTAAGATATGGAGGAAAATAGTTACTGTAATAATCTGAAACACCTGGACGACAGCTCACCATGTTTTGTGTGTTGATTATATTAAAAGGCAATGTTGAGGGTAAGAGGTGAGCTAGCTACCTACTCTGTTCTTTACTTACGTCCATTACCACCTCAACTTACGTCCATTACCACCTCAACTTACGTCCATTACCACCTCAACTTACGACCATTACCACCTCAACTTACGTCCATTACCACCTCAACTTACGTCCATTACCACCTCGACTTACTTCCATTACCACCTCAACTTACGCCCATTACCACCTCAACTTACGCCCATTACCACCTCAACTTACGACCATTATCACCTCAACTTACGCCCATTACCACCTCAACTTACGCCCAATCAGACGAACCTCCTTCCACCATCATTATCATACCAATATCTCATCAACACCATCATCACCATCGTCAACACCATCATCCCTCCCAGACACATCCACCACCTCAACAATTTGTATTTAAAACCCAGTGGCAAAATTAAACCATCACATGATCCTTTACTCCCCCCCCCCTTCAACCCCTACTCCCACTTAGCGTACCTACACGATGCAGCCCTGGTATGAAGCCTTACCCAGGTTGTAGGGGGGGGGGGGGGTGGTGTAATGGGAGTGTGGGGTAAGATGGGGGAGGTGGTGTGAGATGGTAGGGGGGAGGTGTGAGATGAGAGGAGTGGGAGGTGAGAGGAGTGGGAAGTGAGAGGTGTTAAAGGGAAGGGGTGAGAGTGGAGGAAGCTACAGTGAGTTACGTGTAGAGAAAGTTTAGTCTATATGTTCCCAAATCCTGTTAATGTGTAGAGAAAGTCCAGTCTATATGTTCCCAGATCCTGTTAATGTGTAGAGAAAGTCCTATTCTATATGCTCCCAGATCCTGTATCGGCGCACGCTGCACAACAGGTCCTTTCCACACCTCCCACACACAGTAAAGACCTTCACACGTTCAACAAGCTGTGTCCACTCGTGAAATTATTCCCCAAATTAAGAATATAATCTGAGGGGACGGAGTATTCAGCGATAATGTCTAGTAAATTGGCTAATGCTAAAGGTCGAAATAAATTATACACTACCCGGAAAATGTGAATAACAGTGTTGTGTTCTGAGTACATAAGAGAACTTTTACAACTGTATGAGTGAACAAGTTATTAAAGAACGGTGTATACAATGTAACTCGAAAGTAACTTTTGTAGAATGTTTTTAATTCAAGGTTATGAAGTGTTTACAGTAGGGATAGATGTTGTGTGTTGTCAGGAGTCATTAGTGAGCATTTATAATTTACGTGAAGGGTTATTAAGCTACACCATGAGCTGGGACACACACACACACACACGGAGGGAGGGGGGGGGGCGCTTAATACCACCCTCTCACCTGGCCAAGCGGGTCTGAAAGAGTAAATTAGCCCCTTCTGTATTGGGGGGGGGGGGGGGGACTCCTGAGCTGAATAAAACTGTCTGACGTTAACTAAATAAAATATTAAAAGTGGCGCCCCCCGTAGTGAGGGTTCAAAAGAAGATTATCACATTTTAACTGATCAATACCCCCTCTCTCCCCCACCCTAATACACCCCTCTCTCCCCAACCCTAATACACCTCTCTCCCCCACCCTAATACACCCCTCTCTCCTCCACCCTAATTACCCTTCTACTCCCCCCACCCTAATATACCCCTCTCTCCCCCACCCTAATACACCCTTCTACTCCCCTTATTACACCCCAATCTATCAACTCTTCCTCGTCTTCATCACCCCACCATCCCCCCCTCTCTTCCTCCCTTTCCATCCAACTCTTCTACAACACCTCCCCCCCCCCCTGTACCCCCCTTCTTCATTCATCTCTCCATCACCACTACCACCATCTCCCCCCCCCCCCCCCCCCCGGGCCCATTAACACTGGTATCCACGATTTTATCTCAGTAACAAGAGCACGAGAGATGGACATAGGGAGAAGGGGGGTGGAGGTGAGAGGAAGGGAGGGACAGGGGAGGGAGGAAGGGAAGAAGGAAGGGAGAGGGGGAGGAAAGGGAGGAAGGAAGGAAGGGATGGAGGAGAGAGGAGGAAGGAAGGAGAGGGTACAGAGGAGGAAGGAAGGAAAGGGGAATAAGAAAGGAAGGGAAGGAAGGAGGGGATAGATATTCACTTGTCGTTTACTGTATCAGCTGCTCCTCACCTGCCTACAGTATAACGACCACGAGACACAACTCCAAAAGGTTATTCAACTGTTCGTGTGTGTGTGCGTATGTATGTATGTATGTATGTATGTATGTATGTGTGTGTACGTACGCGTGTGTGTGTGTGTGTTTTCATATCCATTATTTATGTCATTACCGCCTAATACGTAAAGGCGCTTGACATGGTAACCACAACAAACCTTAGCATGTGGAGGTCCTAAGTCGAATACTAATTAAAGGTGGAAAACAAAACCACACACACACACACACACACACACGACAAGGGTACCCAAAAACAAACAATAAACAAACACAGACACGACGCACTGAAGGGAGGGTGTGGGGGGGGAGGGGCCCACCAACAGACACCTACACACACCAGAGGTCGAACGAGGCGCCTCCTAGGACCCTGGTGGTGGGTCAGTCAAACAGCCAGGCCAGTGGTATGCTTTTGTAGTGACTGGTATGTTAACAAGCCACCCTAGGAGTAGAAAGGGGGGGAGAAAAGGGGGGATTAAGAGGGGGAGGGGAAGAAGAGGGGGAGGGAGAAGAGGGGGAGGAAAGAGGAATTAGTGAGAAGGCTGGGGCAATGAGCGAACCGACTGATAAGGAAGAAAGGAGGAGAACTGAGAGGGGGAGGCGACGAGAGAGGACAGAGAGGAGTGGGGTGGGGTGGGGGGATTACTAAGAGGAGAACAATAATGAAGTTTGTTCCCTACGAAGATGAGGTAGAAAATGAGAATAGGAAAAGAGAGGTACGAGGGACAAATATTTAAATATAATAATAAAGGTGCTCTTCCAAGTGGCTAAACTGAAGTCTGTTTCATGGCATTATGTACTACTTGACTTTACTTCAGCAGTATATTTAAGAGTAATAAATGATATACATATTAATCATAACACCTATAATAATAATAATAATAATAATAATAATAATAATAATAATAATAATAATAAATAATAAAACCACTTACCAAAATAAATAAAAAATAAAAAAAAAACACTGAAAAATTAGAAAAATAAATAGAAAAAAAGGCAACGAAGGTAAAGAAACATTGGTACCTACCTAGGCCTACACACCACAAAACCACCCCTCCCCCTTAGGCCTACGCCAAAACCACTCCTGTCAACTCTCCCTCACCCACTTCCATCCACCCACACACCAAGGTCAGAGAAGTAGGCCTACACACTCTCTGACGTCAGAATCAAAACAAAAGCTATAGGCCTACGAGAATAACGGTCCTAAGAAAGTCGCGAGAAATTGGCAAGAGATGAGTGAATTCGCCCAAACCACACAGGGGGAGGAGGGGAGATGGAATGGGGGAAAGGGGGAGGAGGACAGGGGGAAGGGGGCCAGGGGGGGTTCTTGAACCAGATGAACGACCCACCTTTTTAGTGTGGCACTTTCGTTCTCACTCTGTCACGCTAGGTTAGGTTAGGTTAGGTTGTTACCACTATTGATACTGAAACGTTTATTTTAGCTGGAAAAAAATACAGATACAAAATGGACAATTATAAACACTAGCTAAAGATTTCTCGTGAGCGTTAGTTACTATTAGTTAAACAACCTAAACAATAGTTCTGTTTTTTAGCGCTATTATTACTTTTAGTTCAACGAGGTACTGCATTATATTACCTAAAGCTTTAGTTACCTTAAGCTGCACCAGAAGCTTTGCGAGTCTAAGCCTCTTCGTGTGTAAAGTTTAACAAGAATAAATCACTCCTCCCCTCCCCAACAAGACGCAGCCAATCTAACACAACTTACCTTCGTTGATGTAACAGCCTGCATCATTACTACATATGCGGTAGATACTCTTCCTGGAACACTAGATCGATAACCTAACTCCTCCCGACAGAGAACATCTATTTTTGTGTATTAACTGCAAGCAAATAAGCCACATTCTTTGATTAACTTATAAAGCGCCTCTAACAACTACGCCCTTCACACGCTATAACAACCACCTCAACGATATCCATCACTTAAATCTGGTCATTAAGATAAAACATTACTAGTACGGTTGAAAGATCCTGCGGCAAGACAATCATATAATTATAGTAGCCACTGGTGAGGGAAAGACAGTCAAATTATATATATTTGGAACATGTATATATGCACGCACGCGTATACTTACAACCCGGCGCACGCACTCAGACACGCACAATCACACGCACGCATCATATGAGGACGGCAGAACGTTTAAAAACAAAATAAAACTGAAGAATCCGTGAAATATATGTGAATAAGCTGACAAAACACAGGAATTATCAGAAATTGAGCTCGCCTACGGGAAAATTCATCTCACCAAATGTTTACACCATCAAGAAGGTGACGACCGCTTGGTGCTGTTAGTTAATCGTTCTCCATAGACTTTAGTGCCTGTTGGGGTGAAGGGGGGTAACCTAGCTAGTACAGTACCTTAATTAATACCAAGGACAGGTGACAAGGTGTGACAAGGTGTGAGAGCATAATGAGGCTAGAGATATTATAATACTACTCAACTGGGAATTAAAATCACACTACAGTACAGCTACAGTTTAACAGTATAGTCATTAAATCATTAAATAAAGTAATCGAGGTCACTAAACCCTTGAATACAGTTAAGCCGAGGTCGCTCATACCCTAAGCAAAGGAGGTTTAAAAGGCCAGGGGGAGGAAAGAGGAAGGAAGGGGGGAGGGGGGGAGAGGAAGGAGGGGGAAAAATGCTATAAACATAAAAAAAAAGGTAAACGTGGCAAAAAGGGTGAGGGGGAGGAAGGGGGAGAGAAGGAAGGGGGAGAGGAGGAAAAGGGAGAGGAGGGAGTAAAGAGGGAGAGGAGAGGGGATATCTCGTGTTACCTGCAGCCGAGGGAGAGAGGAAGGGAAGGAGGTACGGAGAGAAGGGAGGGAGAGAGGGAAGGTAAAGATACTTATATGGCCTCCCCTTCTTAGTAAACACGCAAGCCTAGTTTCCGGACGCGACCTAGAGACGTGTGTGAGCTGTCCAGGAGGTAGTGTGTGTGTGTGTGTGTGTGTGTGTGTGTGTGTGTGTGTGTGTGTGTGTGTGAAGATATGATAGGAGTGCGTATTTATAGGTGGTGGTGGAGAGATAACAGGTGTGTGTGTATGTCTAGAAGAGATAACAGGTGTGCGTATGTCTAGAAGAGATAAAAGGTGTGCGTATGTTTAGGTGAAGAGATAACAAGTGTGTGTGTTTAGGTGAAGAGATAACAGGTGTGTGTATGTATAGGTGAAGAGATAACAGGTGTGCGTATGTTTAGGTGAAGAGATAAGTGATAACAAGTGTGTATGGTTAGATGAATAGGAAACACATGTGTATGACAAAGGGAAATAAAAACAAGTGTATGTATGGCCGAGGAAAAATGCAGGTGTAAACATCAAACCCAACAGATGCGTAGGACTGTAACTGGGTCTAAGGGATAATTAAAATGTAATGTTGTTGTGGTAATTCCATAACCCAACACGAGGAACTAAATCTATATATAATTATTTTAAAGTCTCGCCAAATTTAATAAAACACACACACACACACATACAAAGCGACGAGGTATAAACACAGGCACTGATAGAAATTGTGGAAAAAAAACAATAAAAACAAGAAAAAAAAAAGCATTATATAGCCTTCAGATGTTTACTGTATGCATCAATATACACAATGTAAAGAAGTCTTATTCCATAAAGATAGACGTATAGTGTATAGTGTCCATATAACCTAAAACATAACGAACAAAATTAACCCATTTAATCCGTAGGTCAAGTTTACACATTATTATCCACCTTTCACAAACCACTCATCTAATATTTACTCAGATACACAAAGAAAATATGTATCTATGTTTTGCAACACAAGCCTGCACTGAACCTTCGACCATCAGATAGGGGCTACGTAAATATTGGCGCCCAAGAGACTGATCCGATAAACAAGCTATCGAAAACCTTTTTGCCAATATCGTTTGGTGTTTACGAGATTTAACCGTTTAAAATTCACATAGGTAATTTGGACGAAAAACAGTTTGGTGTTAAGATATAATGCTATTTAATATTCACTTTGATCATTTGGAAGAAAGAGAATCTGACGCCATAGGTTTCAGCTATCAAAGTCGACCCCTGTTGTAGTAAATGTGCTGACAGACACGGTCATGTGTGTGTGGGTGGGTGTGTGTGTGTGTGTGTGTGTGTGTGTGTGTGTGTGTGTGTGTGTGTGTGTGTGCGAGTCATATTACAGTGGCTGGGACAATAGTATTAACTTAAACTGACCGCTGCAACTGCCGTCTATGCGAAGATGCACTGTGTTCCTGGGCCAAAACCTTCATTTACACAATAGTAAAAATTTTAACCCTTTAGTAAACTGATTGAAATGACGTCAGTGCCAGTGGTAAGAATATCCATTTATCTGTTAATACAAAAATTCATTTAATGGCTAAGAGTCGCTACAGCAGGTTAACCATGAAGGCCTTGATCCCGCATTTCGTACACTCCTCCTCCAGAATTCCTTCTATCTGGCATTTAGTGAAGTGTCCTGGTGCGCAAGCCATCAGTGGTCACCAAAGGAAATGCCCGGCCACGTTTATCAGGCGTATAAGTCACAAGGTCAGTTTACTCATGGACATACACCAGTAAGAGTCGCTTCACTATTACGTGCTATAGGACACCACTCAATAAGACTGTAGTCAGCCTTAAACGTGTGTCAAGCTTCAAACTGTTTTCGACCGATAAACATTTATTTTAAATATATTTCATTATTCCTCCTCTTTAACAAAATAGAGTTTATATCAAAGGATTAAAAACAACATTGTAATCCTACCTTCTATAAAATATACTAACAAAAATGTATTCCACTGTCCTCAGCTAGTAATAAGTCAACACCAGCCAAAGCTGCAAGAGGACGTAAAGGGAAACAATTCAATTCAGCCAAAAACTTCAGCACATAAAAAAAGAGAATTACAGTTTTATTTACGGACCCAAAGTCTTAACAACACCACAAGTAAGATTAATCTTCCTAACCTAGGGGTCCGATGCTAAGGCACAAACACAAAAAAGAAATCAAGATCAAAATCTTATCCCCAACACAAGCACAAAGGCAAAATCTTATAAAATTTCCACAATACTGATGAAAAGACTTTCCTTCTTGTTCCAATGAATGAACACTTCTGTATTGTGTAAGGCACGGAGGCGCATGTCTGGCCGTCAACTATTGGGCTTATAAAAGACTCGATGCAAGGCGCCAATGTTTAATTCCTAACCTACGTGTGTGTGTGTGTGTGTGTGTGTGTGTGTGTGTGTGTGTGTGTGTGTCCTCTCTGGCCAGTGATCACCACACCAGAAACGATCCCCCTCCCCCACTCTCTAACTAAAGTCATTACCTTAAAAAACGTAACTGTGTATGAAACAACAAAATAATTAACTGTATACACTGTTCTTAACCCAAGCCACTAGAGTACGTTCACCCAGTAGTAAACTTTAATAATAATCTGATACTAGTCTAATAATAATAATAATGAAAATAATAACAATACTACTGACACAAGAACATTTGGAAATGAGGGTTATCTACTGTATAACAAAACACCCAAAATGCAACACTAAGCAATCAAACCCAAACTAAAAAGAAGCCACATTTCACATTATGAACAAATTGTACACCTTTATTACCTGCAGTTAAGAATAAAAGTTTAAAATATACGCTCACGAAGCTTCAATTACATCAACCTTTAAAAATAACTCCCCCATGATATATGTGAACATGCAATACACACAACATAAGCAAGACTACCCGACTAAGAAAGACAAATGATCACACGCACACATACAGGCACGTACACACAAGCACACGCCCAGAAACCACATGAACGTGACTTCAGTAGCCAGTCAGTAGCTTAGCATCAGGATTACTTACGAGGAGAGCTTTAGTCACCCACCAGAGGAGGAGGAGGTACATGCATCCGGTCGTCACTCTCCCCTTTTGTGCCTCCTGTCCAAAGCCAGCTCAACGTTACCCGCCACCCATCAAAACATCATTTATATCCGCTAAGGTTGATAAAGTCGGGTTTAAAACGGAGCAAAACTAATCCACAAAACCAACACCTGATTTTTTTCACACACTAGAACCATTTGTTTTTGGCTTACGTTAGGCTGTTATGGTCAAGTCGCTTGGTTAGGTTAAATTTCAGATGGGTTAAGTTAGGTTAAGTTTCAGATGGGTTAGGTAGTTAGGGTGTTAGAAAGTTAAGTTAGATCACAGTCTGGGGATTCCTGGGTTCGCTTTAATCACAATGAACATAAATAAAAAAAAAATTATAATGATCACCGAATGTCAACAACGGAGCTCCAAATTTTACACCCATTAAATACACGACAACCCAAAACAAAACATATACTGTACACTGTTTAATAAAGTAACTATTACGAATCCTTTTATAACTTGAGTTGGTAAAATGACTTAAAAATCACGAAGTGTTAAGCAGCTACACTTCTGATGAGTAAAAAGTACATTCAAGTCATCTGGACACTGGACACACCTCCCGTTAAGCGTTTAAAATTTCCACATGAACTAGTTACGGATCTGCGTCTTAAAAAGCCTAAATATTTTTCCATTCTATCGAAATTATTGACACGCAGAAGACTAAAAAACAATCACGTAATTGCATTTTAATCGGTATTGGTATTGAACTTAATCTAAATTACTGTAGGCCTACGTAATTTCTGGCCCCACGATTAATGAATCAAAACGAATTAACTAAATCTTACTTACCTTAGTCCAAATTAAATAAGACATACAAATATACACACTGCATCCTAACCAAATTCATTACATATAAGATTTAAATCAACCATATTATATAAGCACCACCACAGCTAAATAAACGGCACCCCTAAGCACCACCACAGCTAAATAAACGGCACCCCTAAGCACCACCACAGCTAAATAAACGACACCCCTAAGCACCACCACAGCTA
Organism: Homarus gammarus; assembly: GCA_958450375.1. Lineage (NCBI taxonomy): Eukaryota > Metazoa > Arthropoda > Malacostraca > Decapoda > Nephropidae > Homarus > Homarus gammarus. The sequence goes on along the minus strand of CAUDMG010004049.1, from coordinate 112,897 downwards.
AATAAACGACACCCCTAAGCACCACCACAGCTAAATAAACGGCACCCCTAAGCACCACCACAGCTAAATAAACGGCACCCCCATTCCTCTAAGTTTAAATTGGCCGAAAAACTGCACGGCAATAAAATATGCCCATTTAACACGTAATCCTATTTGGAGAACGGAAAACCAAATGAGCTAAATTCAAATTAAATGTAAATTGACTTCGACAAATTAAACCAGTAATCCAATTATAGCCATACTGGTAGGGGCTTCCTCTTGAGCTAAATTAATTATAGTCATATTATAAAGATAGTCAATAACACTACACGCGTAATCCGGTGTAACTACTGTATACGGTAAATGGCATCTCTACCTACTCGGCCGCATTATTGTAAAAGGTTCGGTTAAACTCAGCGGTCATATCTTCTCGTTGTTTTTTTTTTCGTTAAATACATAAAATGGAAATCCAACGAGGTAGTACGAAAGAAGCTATTATGACAATCACTTAGAACAAACTTAACCCAATTTGACCTCGGATTGTTAGATTAGGTCAATTCACCGAAGCATCTTTCCATTTTCTATTAACCAGAATTATAATATTCAAATATTAAATATGCACAATCTCAAAACCACTGAGACATGCTTCTGTTGTACGTTAAACCAAAATAAAATAAGACTTTTAACCTTACTCAAATATCAACATCAACTTACCAAATAACAGTCCATCATCAAGGCTGTCGAGTGATACTCCTCCACCCTGATGGAGGCGACGGCAGCAGGAGAAAGAATCATACTGAAGCTTCTTTAATCTGCAACGTTCCAGATTCCTCTAGTAAATACGGTAGCCATATATCCAGTAAGGCCTTTTGTCTTCATTTATTCCTTATTGCAATAATACAAAAACACCACGAAGCCATAACTCATTAAATCAAGAATACAAAAAAATACACCCATGCTTCTCGAACTATGGCGCCGCTCTGCTTGTTGTCAGGGCTTCCTAGTCATTCATAAAATTTTCGCGCCAGACAAGTGACGTCATTTTTTTTTAAATTTCGTTTCGAGATCTAACAGTTGATTGGTTTATCTCCGGGCGACAACCCAGCGTCTACAGCTGACCAAACAAATGTTGATAACAGGCTGCATAAGAGTTATTTATTGTCTCTAAAATGTAGTTTATTTTAAGGTTAAGAATCTTTACGCGTTTGTGAGCATTGGAAGTACTTAAGATGAATTTACGTTGATAAAAAATGATTGTTCTTAATAAATACCGATAAATAATAACAGTTCGTCCATTAATACGTACGATCTGGGTGGAAATTCGGATTTTTTTTTTACTTCCGTTGGACAAATCTCGGAGGAATGTTGATCCTTAGGAAGACTTTTGTGTTAACCTTCCTCGAAAGATAACATGAATAATTTTACTGACGGGAAAATGTACACGAAACACAACTCTGAATTCTGAATAGACCACAAAAAGTAACAATTCAAACGATACTAACACAGTAGGATTGTGCCATTAGCATAAATTACTGGAGTGGGAGAAGTTATGGTTAAGCTTTACAGAAATAAAATAATACTGCCTAATAACGTTCAAGGGATACAGCTAAAATCCTCGTATTAACACAAACTAGTCAACAGCGAGAATCGATTCATATGTTGATGAATCTAACAACACTCATCACTAAAAATGCATTTCTAGATGTTGCTACTCCACTTTTTAATGTATTATTGTTTACTAAGTGATTAAACGTACCGTCGATGCTCCCGGGAAACAGTGACCGGGGTTGGGGGGGAGGGGGGGGGAGGGGAGGCTTATCGTGTTGAGACCTCACTGGTGATTCGTTGGCCAGCTTGCCATTTCTCAGACCTCCAGCTTCCTGTATATCGTCGGTATATTACTGAACAGAAAGTTTGTATTAAACATTGGTCTTTTTAGTCGTGAAGATTTTCCTCGGCTGAATACAAATAAACTTTCAATATCAATAATTGTAAGATGTTGACCACAATAAAATACTAAATTGCTAAACCACTCGTGAATGGGTTTAATAACTAGTGTAACGAGCAGGCAACAACTTTTTTTCTAATGGCTTTTTAGATCTCAACCTTTAGCCATATGAAACATCTGGCCCGGGAGAAGAGCGTCAACATGGCTCCATGGTGGGCAGACACTTGGCGCCGCGCAGCGTACACGTATTGGTTGTGACTGACTGGACGTCTGTCAAGTGTATGGACGCTTTATTCACACCTATTTTACTTCTGTCGGTATTACAGTAATCCTTCATAACGACCCAATTTTATGATGCAATTGTAAATTAATTCAACTTGAACAATTACTCAAATTGAAATTATTTAAAATGAGCTTCAATTAATTAATCACTAATTATTGTAGTCATGTATATGGGACCCACTTTCACTCTCAGGATAAAAGTCATATGAGTTGTTGATATATTTCTTTGTCCATTTGAAGATAATTACATCAGTCATTAGCTTCCAGGTGTAATCCAGCTAATAAATTTACTTTAGAAAATTGGTCTCAGCAAAAACCATTGTTTAGACTATTTTTTAACTTAATTTTGTTTGACTTTTCTTCACTACATAAGTGCAGATGCCAGGGAACAAATAGACAGCATCTCTTCCTCTGTGATAAACAAGCTCTTCTGAAATCTGACAACGACTTAAGCTGTTTGCTCAGACACAACTCTATATTGTGATAGAATAACCTGCACTACAAGTTTTGTTAACAGACAAATCTGAGAAAAGTCTGAGCACGTGTAACAACTATAATTAAGTCCATTTCTTATGAAGTGGAAATCAGACTTACGACTAAGTATAGTATTAATGAAACAAAAGCCTTATAACATACCTATTGTGGGGGTCTTTCAGTTTACTGAATAAAATGACGTTGGTGATTTCATATAGTTCCATAATGGGACTGTGGTAGTACAAGCGGACGTGTCAAGAGTAAACTTAACAATGTCCGCTTGTGTTTTCTTCACTACCACACTTCCATCTGTCATATTCAGTTCCACAATGGGTGAGTAACTGGTACACAAATTACCAAAATGCTGTTCTAACAATACTTCCCTATAAATGAAAGACCGAAGAACTAAAACAACTGAAACCACATTATAGAAAATAAAGTTATTTTTAATGTGATAAACCCACAGCAACACACAGACTAGGGAGGTGGTGTGGCTAGCAAAGGACTCAGCCTTCTCACTACCCACCTGTAAAGTTACTCATCCATCACGTCTAAGATATGGCGGCAAAAAAAAGTAACATATCGATACTTGAATTATAAAGGACAAATAAAAAAATACACTTATAGAAGTGGACAAAAGCTGCGAACACCCACCAACGATGCAGATCATAAAAAAACACAAATAAATAAATATATAATAAATAAATAAATAAATAAATAAATATAAATACATACATAATTATTTCTATGAAGAATAAAATGCAAGTGAAATATACACCACAACAATCCACAAGTCATCCGTTTCGAGTAATCCTCCACTAACGCAACGAATGAAACAAGTTGGATATAAAAATGATAAAATATTTGTCAATATATAAACCAATCTGTCTACCTCATCACGATTTACTCTACTGGAAGAAGTATAAGACATCGTTTAATTATTTCTCTTATTTAATGTATCCTCAAGAGTCAATATCGCTTGAGGTGACGAGACAGCTACATAGGTGTCGCGTAGGTTAACCATCATTCTACAGAAACAAATAATAATCTTATCCAGCAGAGAGGTAAGAACAGTTACAGGATATCAGGGTGTAGAATGTGAGACCCGCCCTACCCTATGATACTGTGGTGAGGAGGGGAGGTAGCAGGGAGGTGTAATGACTGACTTCTTCACGTTACACCAAGATTGAAAATTCTTCCTGGCCAAAACAAGCTATAATTTTTTTAGTCTCGTTTTAAAATTACGTTACTCTGGTTTTTTTTTTTTATGGTGTAAATATTGTGATAAATAATTTTTTTCTTCAATAAAGCGTATAATAAAAATCATGAGAATGTAAGGGAACACAGGTTGGAGTAGCGACCGCATGTGACGCTATCAACACCTACTCCACTCCCGCCCCCTCACCCGCAGCGACCGTTTCCACCACCACCATACCGACACCTCCCCCCCCCCCCCCCTACCGCCACTGTTTATTTACCCCTGATTAGCGAGATAGTCCGTATTAACACTACTTTCAGGGTGGTTTATTTACACACTCATTTTAACAGGAACATGTTAATTCGCGACGTCTACTCCCTACCTTAGTATATGTCTACATTGACTAGTATTTAGTAAACAACTTTTGAGGTGAGGTCCATAGCCCAGTCCTGTACTTTGATAGTCTTGGAGATAACAGTAATGTCTTAGTACCTCTAAGGTGGGATTTGGAATAAGATTACTAGTTCTGATAAGGAGATATACGCTAGATAAATGGAGTATTAATACCGATAGTTCTATTTATTTTTCTCAGGATCAGGGGCTGTTCTCACGGTATGGTGTCCTGTACTGTCCTGTGGTTCAGAAAATATCGTTCTCTCTTGACTAAGTTTGATTATGTCAAGTATATAAATTTTACCTTTCACCTACAAACATTTTTGAGAAATACTAATTTGAATATTTTTGTTTTGGTTTTATACATGGAAATATTGAAAGTGCTGAGAATAGTAGTGGGCAACACACACACACACACACACACACACATATATATATATGGATGCACCTAAGATTAGCAATCCAGCTTTTCCCACTTCATGATCAAACATTCTAACGCTATCAGAGGGGTTATGTTATGTTAAGTTAGGTTAGATTAGGTTAGGTTAGTGGTTAATCTTAAGGATTTTTTCTTCCTTGCTGTTAAATAAGAAAATCCTTATAAATAATGTCTAATATCTTCACCGACTATATCTGTTTTGTAATAATAGTTAACTGCATTCTATGACCAGTGATATAAATTATACAGGTCTTCTGTTGTCAGTAAACAAAGATCTAAATAAAAAACGAGAACAATTTAGCGTACAGGTACTTATCTTACAGACGCCATATATAAACTTAATAAATTCCAAAGTTTAGACAGACTGCCACCAACCTTAAACACAAATATTAGCGTTGAAGGTATGGAGGAGCTGACAGTGAGAAAGTCGTTGTAAGGGCTGGAATTAGAAAAGTTCCCACGGTGAGGTGTTTCTGGCTAGCGGTCGACCCCAACACACCCATCCACCACTCTCTTGTTTACATGACCCAGATGAGTCTTCCTTTTGTTAAACACGTTACCGTTTTTTATTGATCGTATAAATGGTGGTAATTCTTCACTGTGCTTAATTTTGTTATTATTATTTTAAGAGACGTCTTTTGAAAGTTTCTAGTTTGTTTTTGTTTTAATAATGGCTGGAAAACTATTTACTTTGAGAGGTTTGGGTGTTTTAATAAAGTTTTCAATAATTCAGTGTGGCAAAATGTTTCAAAATGATGGCGCTTATATATTTTTTTAGAAGCTCTTTAAAAATCATAGTTTATTGTTTAAATAGTGGTGGAATATCCTAGCGTGTAAGGATGTCTTAGATGTTTATAAGGGTTCACTTTGTATCCAGCGTAAACAAGTTGAGAATATGACTAGGCTCGTACCCTTCTGCCCTTAACTCTCCTTAAACTTTCCTTCTAAGTCTTTATACGATACGAGATGGAGTTTTTGGCGTTTTAGAGTTAAACTGTACGGTTATAGTTTATTTGTTTTTATTGTAGTTTATCTGTATTATTAGAAAACATTAAACTGGTTCCAATGTTTTCATACACAAGACACTGGCTGAACGATCCGCGAACCAGACGCACATTGGGGGGGAGGATTAGTACTTGAACGTATATTTATTTTTTATATCGACTTGAAATATAATTAAGGTATGATCTTATAATAATCATAAATATTTCAAAAGTGAATATTCAATGTTAAATTTACCGAATTTTTTCACACGTACAAGATTAATAAATTTGTGTCAGCAAGTGTAGCAGAATAAGAAAATGTTGCTTTTAAATTAAATATTTTATACAATATAAATTATGAGGAAATTATAGATTCTGTAATAATATGTACTGTAATCTGGACTATTTTTTTGTTCATGTTTATAACGGGGTTCAATCTTGCTGAGAACAACGAAAAAATCATTATCGTCTTCAAGGTATACATTAAGAAAAAGCATCGGGTTGGCATTAAAATGTTGAGGGATATTTTCAACAGCCACTAACACTCAATAATAAAATTACTTCTTGTGCATAATTACAAAAATCGTCGTCTTATAGAGAAAACACGGGGGCAAATTACATTTTCCACTATTACTGCTGTAACACCTTAGCGAAAATCGGTCTGGTATGACTATGCTTATCGCTATAGATATATCCGATCGTAAAACCTGTCAGTTGTTTATTAACGCTTTCAGTGAAGGTTAGTTGACAGCCAACCGAGAGGAGAAGCCTGCGAACATCAGTCGATCTTGTCACTCTGTCAAAGATGAATATTTTTGCCTTGACCATAAAATCCAGAGCTCACACACACACACCCCACAACCACTAATGAGGGGTTAAGAGGTTTTTTTGTGTCACCTGTACACTGCGAGCAACACCTGACTAATTGATGTTTTTTCTTGATCATTAATAACCCTGATCTTTTGTGGGCAATGTAAAACAGCTTGCGTAAAAACATCCGTGTCTTCACTCTCGATAATGACTACCTCTTCATAGCCAGCCTGACGCAACTGGGAATATACATTGAATATTATTTTTATCTGCAATGTCAGTAATTGGTCTCTCGTCTTTAGGTTACAGTTATCAACCACAGAATATATTTGGTTCTATTCACTTGTTTGTGCTGTCATTGAAAGAGTGCATTTTAATAACCCTTGTAACCTTATTTTATTGGCTACACTGCATCAAAAGGTTAGGAAATCCGTTGATGATATATAATGTGTCTTCACTTTCATGTAGACGCTTGGCAAAGACTCGCATAGTGTGCCTCGTTGTTCGCGTTCACTCTCCTTGATGATGTACTGGAAGGTGTATGGGTCAGTGGTGCCAACTATTGTCCTCGCCTTGGCATGGTCTGAGTGTACAATCAAAGTAATCTTCTGTGCATAATCTCCCCATGTATAAACTGACGCATCAATTTTTTTTCACGGCTTTCCTGGGTTGGTGTTGCAAGGCGCTAATTGATGGCCACGTCCACGAGAGCTGTGTTTTGCTCGGTGTTGGTGCTATAAAACTGATGTTAAGTTTCTCCAGGTAGTTTGGCTCTTTTGAACCTTCCTCATTGTCCAGTTCACATTTTAGACAGCTAAACACTCATCGGTAATTCGACTTTTTACGTTGACACTCATCTCGACAGCCTCACTTACTTCAACGTGGACAATACCTGCTGACAGGGCCTTACTTTCCATGGCTTCTATCTTAACAACCCTGAACCACGGTGGACTGTAACAAGGAAGGACTGATTATTGGTGAAAATTCTCACCTCTATGGAGGAAGTTTTCCTCTGCTTCTCCTTCTTCATGAGCGGATTCAAAGTCATGCACAAGAGCACCACTTACCATGAGGCCTGCCGGAAATGTTCACAAGTGTTCAGGTCAAAGAGTTTGTTTCTCACTTTATGGGGCGACTTGGTGACCATACAAAGTGCACCCACGCACTCTGTTGATATTATTGTTATTTTTATATTAATCATCAATGGTTTCTCCTTCAGTATCAGTAACCAAACAGCTTTCATATTTGAACCCTTGTTCATTGTACACTATCCAGATGTTTCATTCATAAACTTAATTTGTACAACTTGAGCGCCTAGCAACAGGTTAGGTTAGGTTAGCAGTCGCCATATCACCACAACAAATTAAGAAGTATAAATTTGCATAACTAACACGTTAACATAACTTGTCTTTAGAATTTAAAATCAACAACGTGAACTGATAAAGTTGGCGCCCGCTAAGAAAATATAAACAAGAGTTTGGGTTATATAACTTACATAATAAATGTAGATATGAGTTAATATTTACAAACTAATAAAACAGCATAAGAATATATTGCCATTAGATAACAAATAATAAAAACTTGTCAACATGAAACAAATATAACAACAAAATCAATAACCCCAACAACAACAACAACGTGAACAACCACATCACCACCACCACCACCAACACCACCATCAACAGTGCACTCACAATTTTTGGCGCCTAGTAACATGTTAGCAATAATGCAGAATGACATATTATCCCTCCCTCCCTCCCTCCCTCTCCTAGCCAAGCGACCCCTCACCCCACCACCCCTCCTTAAAGCACACCATCGCCCCCCCCCCCCTTCCCTACTCTTGCCGTTGCGACTACACCACAAGCAACAGGTTTTTCACAACAGAGGAAAACCACGACACAGTTAGGGCGGAGCTACGGTGGTCAGATTCCCTTCAAAAAATGACTTACAAAAGGCTGGTGGTGTTAGAGGGTACCTAAGGTGGCGTGTTGTGAAATGGGATTATAGATGATTGTTTGATTAGTCTTGTTTATATAAGAAGAAACAATGATATAGAAACGTTAGTACAATCCCATACACACGTAGTACCATTATGTTCTCCAGTCTGTCTCTTCTACCACCATAAGTACATAAAAGTTTAACCATAACATAAGTCAGTCAGTCAGTCAGTCAGTCAGTCAGTCAATCAGTCATATCCTCTACCAATCCCAAGCCAATATACAAGTCTATCTTAGGATATATGGAAATGTCGTCCCTATAGCATACGTCAATTAGGGTGAAAATGGTAAACGTAGTGTCTTAAAAACAAGCTTAGGAGAGAGACATGAGGTGATGTGCGACTATGATCCTCATTGTAATGGAGCTTAAGGGTTATTATATTTGCTGACGACCGTGGGAACTATGTAACGGGAGTGTGTAGTGAGGAAGGTTTTTTTTTTTTGTAGAGACAAGAGAGGTGAACGAAGATTAGAGGCGGGGGGAGGGAGGAAGCTAGAGGCGGGGGGAGGGAGGAAGCTAGAGGCGGGGGGAGGGAGGAAGCTATAGATCGGAACTTGAAGAAATTTAGGAGGTAAGAGAGGGCGGGCTGACCACCGTGCTTTGGGTTAGCTGACCTAATAGTGTGTTAGGGTTGTGTCATGGGTTAGGTATTGTTGTCGACACAGGCACTAGACAGCCTACCCTATCCCATATATGGGTGTTTTGAGGGCCTTATTTCATATTCCACCGACCCTACTGGCGGATGCTGGTCTAGGGAGGTTGTCTATTGCCTGGCCGTATAGATCGGGGGTGGTAATGGACCTTTTGAGATTTGATAACTCTTTGGGAACCATGTATGGTTGTTATCCTTGTCTGGTGGGAGTCTTTGAAGGAGTTCTTGCTCTGATCGTTCTATCTTTTGCCAGACTCTGCTGGCCAGGGTGTGCAGCTGCTGGTTGATGGGTTTTATTCTCAGGTCTATGTATCTCGGCTGTGGTTCTGGTGAAGAGCCTCTTTCACCTGTGACGAATCTTAGGGGTTCATTTTGGACCACCTGTAATTTTAATATTTGAGTGGTGCTCATAGTATGAAGAGGTACTGCTGGGTAAGTTAATAAAGATATGATAAGTGATGTCACCAGGCGGAGTTTTATTTTCTCAAGAAACGCTTTAAAGCGATATTGTTTTCTCAGCTCTCTTCTTGCTTTAACCTTCCTTTCTTTTCATGGTAATGGCCACCCCGTCATTCGGCTCCTCTGATAGAATGGGCGTGCATGGGTAGGTAGGGTGTGTATGGATGGGTAAGGTATATAGGTGGTAGGGGGTGTGTATGGGTGGGTAGGAGTGTGTATGGGTGGGTAGGAGTGTGTATGGGTGGGTAGGAGTGTGTATGGGTGGGTAGGAGTGTGTATGGGTGGTAGGGATGTGTATGGGTGGGTAGGGGCGTGTATGGGTAGGGGTGTGTATGGGGAGTAGGGGCGTGTATGGCTGGTAGGGATGTGCATGGGTGGTAGAGATGTGCATGGTGGTAGGAATGTGTATGGGTGGTAGGTATGTGTATGGGTGGGTAGGAGTGTGTATGAGGGGGTAGGAGTATGTATGGATGGGTGGGGCGTGTATGGGTGGGTAAGGATGTGTATGGCTGGGTAGGGATGTGTAGGTAGGAGTGTGTGTAAAGGTGAACATTGAATGATACGAGAGAGAGAGAGAGAGAGAGAGAGAGAGAGAGAGAGAGAGAGAGAGAGAGAGAGAGAGAGAGAGAGATGCCATAGGGTCGAGTATTCTACCTTAAAGAGTGACCCGGGTGACCCTTGCGTCTCGGGTTACGTGTCGGGTCCTGGTAGGAGTCAGATTTCACTAGGGTAACTGACCTTACTTCCCTACCCTACCCTGCCCTACTCTACCCTCACCCTACCCTACCCTGCCCTTCCTTATCTTGCCCCACCCTACCCTGCCCTACCCTACCCTACCCTACCCTCAACCTGCCCTACCTTACCTTACCTTACCTTACCTTACCCTACCCTACCTTGCCCTACCCTGCCCTACCCCACCCTCAACCTAATTATACCGGGCGATAAGGTCGTCTTTTGTCGGTCTCATCCACTAGTTAGGACACTCACATTAAAACTGAAATTACACACCTTTTTTTTTAGCCTGAATAATACATCAAAGTAAACAACAACAACAACAACAACAATACTAATACAGTATATTTGGCCAGATTAATCGATTTAAGTGAACAACAAAAAATAACACATTGACAATTTATAGTCAGAATAACAAATACAATATGAACAACAACAACAAATACTTAAGTAGCACAGCTCTCCTGAAGGCACCTGGTAAGTAAGTACTACTCACCATTAATCAGGAGAAAACTATTAAATAAAAGCGAAACATCTTAACGAGAGTAACCTGAAATACTCGTTAAAGTATATGGTTAGGTTAGGTTAGGCTATGAAGCCTCAACTGACAGACAAACTTCAGATTATTAAATACGTCGACTTTTTTTTACTGATATTCACACTAACTTCAGCTTGTTTAATGGTATAATTCTTTAGCTGAAATTGACAGATTCATCTCACACAAACGAGTACGTGCTGCTACTTATTAAAAAAACCTCATCTGTAAGCAATACACCTGAAAAATAGGCACCCACCTTATTTCACCTGATGAGTGAAAACCCTAACGCTACCTGGGGTTAGGTTAGGATAGGAGAGGATGGGTTAGGTTAGGTTAAAGTTAGACTGGGTTGGGTTGGGTTAGGTTAAGTTAAATTGAATTGAAACAGTTTATTTAGCCAGAAAAACACAGGTACAGAGTGGATAATAATAACAATATTAACAAGGCTGAGCCAGTTGAGAACCTGAGTTCTCTTTTAGGCACCTGATATATAATGTACATTTGGAATAGTACAAGAGCATGGTAGTAATAAGAACATCTAATGTTACCACGGTTATCACTTCAATATTTTTTTTTTATTTATATTATAAGTATATAAATAAATTACAGTGGATTTGAAAAACATAAATATAATGGGGGAGCAGTACAACCTGGGCTGTACAGTATTAAGGTTGAACAAGAGGACAGAGCTGTCGGGATTATGTATCGTTGTCAATTATGTTTATTGCAATGGTAATTGCTTATTTATTTATATGATAATTTCCAATAAAACGGTTTTGATGGTACAATAAAAGCAGGTACTGTAAATATTGTAAGTGTTACAAGAAATATTAATACTTCGACAATAGGTATTTTTTTAGAGATGATTTAAAGGAAGGGAGCGTAGTCTTTGCTCGGATGTGTGGGGGTAAGTTGTTCCACACCTTCACACCATGATATTTTATGGAGGTCTGGGACTGAGAGGAGCGCATGGGGGGTGGTCTTAGTAGCTCTGGGTGCCTTAAGTTGTATCTTTGATTATTCCGGAACTGGAAATAATTATTGTCCAGCAAGTGATTGATAGATTTGTAAACGAAGAGGGCACAGCAGTAGGTGTTAATTAATATCTTCGAATTTTAACATTTTAAATTTAGCAAATTTTTCGTTTGTGTGACCTGTTTTTTTTCAAGTAGGTCATTGTCCTTACAACTCTCTTTTGTGCAGTAACCAGGGATTGTGTTTTAAAGAGCCAGAGGCCCCCCATAGTGTGTGACAGTTTATCAGGTATTGGTAAACAAGATCATGATAGATTTCTTTCATTGCTGTGAGAGTGAGTGACTGTCGAGTGTGATACATGATACCGCACTGTTTATTGACTTTACTGTGAATGGCTTGTATGTGGTTTCTCCAGTTAAGCTTCTCATCGACAATAACTCGAAGGAATTTAGTATTAGGTTAGGTTAGGTTACATTACGTTTTCTGCAACAACATAAACCTGTGTGAATAATTCCAAGACAGGAGACGAGGGGATTAACTTCAAACTATTTCCACCGGGAGAAACAGGTGTTGTCAGGTGAATTAAGTCTATAATCACAGGTGAGAGTAGACAGGGGGGGATCGCTTACCTCGTCTCAAGATTGCAGGAAACACGATACTGTGAGGCGTAACTTACCTGGATTAACTGGATGTCGAGGGGGATGATGATAACCTATGTTGTTGTTGTTGTTGTCTCTCGTAGTTCTGGTTGCGGCCGACAGATGGCAGGCAGCAACCAGGACAATCAGCTGATGTAACCCGCCCATTAAACGCGGGAACTGAGAGAACGTTTGTTGTTGTTTTTTGTTTAGTATTTGGCGGGAACTTTTCATACACCAACGTTGGTATTAAGTTGGTGCTACGACACTTCTTGATATCTCTAAAAAGAGATAGAATGTTTGTGTTGATATAGAATGATTATATTAACATACATACATATATATACTGTACAAACATGCAATATATATAAATATGTATGTATTTTAATGAATTATTCAATATACTTAGTTTATTTTTGTTCTGGGATACAATGGCTGATGTAAACAATTATATAAGAAATAAACAGCAAATTTTCGTTTTAATTATTATTACCACCCACGTTGCCCTCCTCCCCCTTCTCCCCAAACACAAACACAAGACAGCCACACACACACACACACACACACAGTGACTGACGTATGAAACTCCCAGAAACTTAAAAACCCGGCCCCGTGTTAACTCCCTCCTCTGTGCGACTTTGTAAATTTTCTGTCATATAAAACCAATTCAATAAACGCCAGGAGGTTATCAAAGGGGTCTGACGCCGGGCATTGTGGCATAGGGCGAAAAATCCTAGTTTGTTGTTATTGTCGGTGCAACTGTGATTGAGGTCTCGCGTGACAACTGTTGGCTAGCTGGGGTTGTAACGTCAGGGGTAAAGCCGGATTGTTATTGGTGGCCGGCTGACGTCACGGATAATGCAAGGGTGCGATTGGTCGATTGGTAGGGTGGTGGTGACGTCATTTACCTAGAAACTCGTGAATGTTTTTCTTTTGGGGGGAATTACGGTGACGCTGTCCATTCGGCGAAAACTTGATATGCAGTGAGGAAAAACTTCTCATTTCGCTGGAATTGTAGCATATTTGTCGATGACGTCATTCTTTGTGGTGTGTGGGGAGGGAGGGAGAGGAGTGAGAGGGGAAGAAAGGAGTGGGAAGGGGAAAGGTGGAGGGGAGGAGAGGGGGGGAGGCAACCACCTAAAACCCCTGCCTGGCACTGTCTACTGACCCTGGCACTGTCCCGTCCTTCTTCCTCCCATATTCCTGTCTTCTTCTTTCTTTCATTTCCCACCCCTCTCCCATCCCCTATTCACCCCCCTCTCCCACCCATCCCACATTCACCCCATCTCCCTTCCCTTCGTACTCTCCCACCCCCACGCCTGTCCCCTCCGTTACGTGATACAGGTCTAATGATGTCACCAGAACTGTACCCGGGAATAGTGTGATTGTGTCGTGTCGTGTTGTATTGTGGTTCGTCTCCTGTATACACTAGCGCCTGTGATCAACTTTTATTACAAGATTTATGGTAATTTTCGTCTTAATATTATTCTTAAGTCTTTGTATAAATTTCATCCTGTAGGTTAAAACTGTTTATTACGAAAAATTACTGTTATTGTTTTGTTATTGTTGATGTTGTTGTGTTATTGTTGTTATATTGTTGTGTTGCTATTGTTTTTGTTAGCGATTTATTGTTATTTTTGCTATATTGTTTATTTTCCTGTCTCCTATTAATTATTATTATTATTATTAAACAATGAATAACCACAATCAATAACTGATGACTTGCCTGTGATTTATAGTCTGTTTTACTGACCTAACTCATCATTGTAATTTTCTCCTCACACACACACACACACACACACACACACACACACACACACACACACACACACACACACACACATTTTCCAAGCAATGTAACAAGATAAAAAATGGTTTCCTTTACGTATAAAATCTCCTTCCTCCTCCCCCTCCTTATCTACCCTTACCAACCCTTACCCTCCCTCCCTCCCTCACCCACCTTCATCCTCCTATTCCCCCACCTTACCCACCCTTCCTCACCCTTACCAACCAACCCTCACCCTCCTTCCCTCACCCTCACCCACCTTCATCCTCCTATTCTCCCTCCTTACCCACCCTCCTTGACCCCCTGTCCTGCGTGGCAGTGAGAAGTGATGCCACCCTCAGTGTCAAGACCTGACTGAATTACTCAGAATAGGCAAACTGTACTACAAGCTTTGTCAGTAAATTTGGTAAACAAAACTAAAAAAATAACAAATAAATAAACCTAATAAATATTGAAGTGATAACTATGGTAACATTATGAGATGTTCTTATTACCACCATGCTATTGTACTATTCCTGGTGATACTAAATGTTACATAATACTTCCTTGAGATAAATGTATAGTATATATCAGGTGCCTCAAAGAGAGCTCAGGTTCTCAACTGGCTCAGCCATGTTAATATTGTTATTATTATCCACGCTCTATCTGTGTTTTTCTGGCTAAATAAACTGTTTCAATTCAAATTCAATTCGACTCCCTCACCATTACCTACCTTCCTTCACCTACCAACCCTCCCCTCTGATGACAACATGGCAACTGTCTCCCTCCCCCAGACGATAAATAAGCCTCCCTGGACACGGATCCCCTCCCTTAAGACAGTCACAAGGGCTCTAAACCAATTCCCCCTCCCTAGATTTTCATCCCAGGGGTAATAAGCAACCCTCCAATCCGGTATCAAGCTCCAGGCGACCCATAGATTCTGTCAGAGGAGGACGGCAGTGAGGGATGATACGAGGTGGACATTGCCAAGCCCAGATGTCGGGTTTAGCTGTGGTCAGTGATGGCATTGGGAGGGGGGGAGGGGGGAGAGGGAGGGAGGAGGGAGAGGGAAGGGGGGGAGTAGGGAAGAGGAGGGAGAGAGAAGAGGAGGGAGAGGGAAGAGGGGGAAAGGGAAGAGGAGGGAGGGGGAGAAGGAGGTAGAGGGGGTTTAAGTCACCGTACTCATGGGTGTTTAAGTCCCCATTCCCTTCCACTGTCAATTTCAATGTCTGTCAACAAGCCAAGCGTAAACTCCATATGTTTCCCTGTTGGCCGCCTTACCTGTAATGTTTTGACGCATTCAATTCAATTCTTCCACAGGACACAAGAGTGCCCACGACTCTACCCCCCCCTCCCCACCCCATCAC
This sequence comes from Homarus gammarus, assembly GCA_958450375.1. Taxonomy (NCBI): domain Eukaryota; kingdom Metazoa; phylum Arthropoda; class Malacostraca; order Decapoda; family Nephropidae; genus Homarus; species Homarus gammarus. Next base: position 97,267 of record CAUDMG010004049.1, on the reverse strand, counting down.
CCATCCCCTAGTACCTGACGAAGGGTTCCTGAGGGTGCCTACTGTCTACGTCCTTCCCTGATGATGATGATGATGATGATGATGACGCTATGGAGGTGACAAAGGTTCCTCGGGGTTTGTTTTTCGTACCAAGACTTACATTGTAAACACAAGTTTCTTATCAACAACAACAACAACTAAATCCTCGTAAGCTCTCCATTATCCTATTTACTCTACACTAATACTACCCCCCCTCTCTCTCACTCTCTCCTACAGTACTACTCACTCCACTCTTCTCCCCTTCCCTTTGGCTCTACTCTCCCCCCTCTCGTTTTCCCCTCACTTTCACTCCCCCTTTCCCATCCATTCTCTTCATCACCTCCCCTCAAATATATTATTCTCCTCTTTCTTCTCTCTCTTCTCTCTCCTCTTTGTCCATCCCTTTTCACCACCTCCTCCGTTCTCCTCCTCCGCGCCCTCCCTTCTCCATCCATTCTCATCAATTCCTCTCCTCCCCCCCCCCTCCAAGTGCCAGGCACCCCGTCACACGATCCTCTCCCCAGGGTTCACTCCCCAACACCCAAGTAAACACCCCGGTAATTACTATTCTCGCCCCGCCACCTCCGCTCTTGTGTGTCCAGACCGGGTCACCAACCTCCCCCTCACCTGACATCTGACCCTTTAGTAAACACGCCCCCCCCCCTCCCCCAGGCACTCTATGGCACTGTTGTTGACATTGTGGTTATTGGCAGTTGGTACTTGGCACTGCTGGCATTGTAGTCACGGCTAAGAGGGTCATTGACACTGTTGACACTTTGGTTACGGCTACGAGGTATTTGGCACTGTTGGCACCGTGGTCACTGTTAGGAGGTCATTGGCACTCAGCTTTTTTACTCTGGTCATTAGTTATTTTGAGAGTGTGTTGTTTGGCACTATTGACACTGTATTCATTAGCACTAGTGGTACTGTTGTCATTGGCACTGCAATCCATGGTATTCAAATTCAGATTTGCCTCGCACGGGAGCTAGTTTATTGGGCACCCCCTTGCATCCTTTGCATAACCAAGCTCCAAAGCGTTGACAAGTTACTTATAGTGACAGGAGGATGAGTGCCACTAGTGACCCTTGTACTCGACCTGTGGCACTACAACACCGTGATTTGGTGACACTGACTGGCCATGACCGTTCTAGTCCCCCTCTCCCCCTTTCTTCCCTCCCTCTCCCTTCGTTTCTTTCTTCCTTCAATCCCTTTCTCCGTTCCTGCCTTCCCCTCTCCCTCCTCTCTCTTAATCATCTACCTGGTAACCTCCACCCTAATTATATGCATGCATCAGAACAATTAAAAACATCTTAATTAGATATATCACAGCATCAAACATTAATTAAACACTACAACTATTATCCAGATTTTCTCCTAATTATACTATATTACCAAGAACATGAATTAATTATTATATACAAAAAAAGAAGAAAAAAATCCCTTTATTAATTATTTCCTTAAAGTACATATAACAATAATTACTCTAAAGGCCTACAAAACTATTTTTCAATTATAAAAAAAATGAAATAAACACGACTAAAAATATTAAGAAAAAAATACTCTACAGACACAACACAACTATTTAAATTCCATTAAAAAAAAGCAAAAGAATAAAATAAAAATAAAAAAAGAGCTACACCATTTTTTTTTTAGGTAAGATGAAAACCACATCGAACAATAGGAGCTGTGCCAAGGGTCTTTTGTATAGAGGCCGTCCCAAAACAGCAATTAAACGAGCGCCACTCCAACAGCGCCTCGTAAAAGGTTGAATCAAAACAGTCATTACCAGAGTGCCAGTTTGAGTCGACTCTCTTATAAAACAACCCCATCAGCCTCCTCACCCTGCCTCGTTAACTGCTTGGCAACACTGCTCTCTCTCTCTCTCTCTCTCTCTCTTTCTCTACTGTTAACTACCTGGCAACGGTGGCGAGTTCTGGTAACACTGCTCCCTGTTTCACATACACACACAGTCTTGGTAATAATGTTTTATATTGTAACACCTTAATCTCTCTTTTTTTCTTTCTTTCTTTCTTATCTTTGTTTTATCTTCGTTATCGCTTTCTCTCGTTGACACCCCGAGCTCTGGCAACATTGCACTGATTTATAAACTCTCTCTCTCTCTCTCTCTCTCTAAAATAACCAATTACAATTTAAGAACTCATGGACTTATGGCAGCACTGCACCCTATCATAACCTCACTCACTCATTCATTCATTCAACTAACTCAACTAACTCAATCACTCACTCATTCATTCATTCAACTAACTCAACTAACTCAATCACTCACTCATTCATTCATTCAACTAACTCAACTAACTCAATCACTCACTCATTCATTCAACTAACTCAACTAACTCAATCACTCACTCATTCATTCATTCAACTAACTCAACTAACTCAATCAATCACTTACTCACTCACTCGCACTCACTCACAAAGCTACGACAGACAAACCGCTGATAACGTGTAAAGAAAACAAAGATAATAATGATAAGATAGAGAAAATATTTTTAACCACACCTACAATAATTATATAACTATGAAAACCCACCGAGAGAGAGAGAGAGAGAGAGGAGAGAGAGAGAGAGAGAGAGAGAGAGAGAGAGAGAGAGGAGAGAGAGAGAGAGAGAGAGAGAGAGAGAGAGGAGAGAGAGAGAGAGAGAGAGAGAGAGAGAGTAAAATCAGTGCAATGTTGCCAAAATTCAGCGTGTCAACCAAAGAAAGATGCAGATAGATAGATAGATAGATAGATAGATAGATAGCCCAAGAGGATGCCTAGAGACTAATTTACAACAGGGTTTTAATGTTAAATCTTAAAGGGTATTTCTTCCAGTCAAACTACAAAGCACATCTATAAACGAGAAAAGACTCAGAACAAAAGAGCATCAGAGAGTCGAGTCGGCCTCCCTGAACAGTTATAAGTGATTTACGGAGACATAAGAGGATATATTAAACGGATATAGCAACCTATCTATCTATCTATCTATCTATCTAGATTTCTTTCCCACTTCCTTTTGTCTGATTATGATGGGTATTTAAAAAAAACGCATCTATGAATATATTTAGAACACGTCTAGATGCATAGAAATAAATTTATAAACGCCATGAACGATAAAAAACACAAAAGACAAAAGAGCATCACAAATTATAAACGCCATGAACGATAAAAAACACAAAAGACAAAAGAGCATCACAAATTATAAACGCCATGAACGATAAAAACACAAAAGACAAAAGAGCATCACAAATTATAAACGCCATGAACGATAAAAACACAAAAGACAAAAGAGCATCACAAATTATAAACGCCACGAACGACAAAAACACAAAAGACAAAAGAGCATCACATAATAAACGCCACGAACGATAAAAACATAGAAGACAAAAGAGCATCACACAAATAAATTATAAACGCTACGAAAGACAAAAACACAAATAACAAAAGAGCATCAATCAAGGTAAAACGCCGCCTCCTATAAGTGAAAGAAGTGCATCGTGGGGGCGGGAAAACGATCTCTTTACGCGCCTCCAAATGGGAATTGGATTTCCTTTAATGAGAACTTAAAAGTGTCTGTCCTGGACGCATTAGGAGGCGGAGAGAAAGAAGTGAGGGGTGGAAAGGTGTGTGTGTGTGTGTGTGTGTGTGTGAGAGAGAGAGAGAGAGAGAGAGAGAGAGAGAGAGAGAGAGAGAGAGAGAGAGTTTTGCCTTCTCTCTTCATTTTCTCTTTTTTCCTTTTCATCCCTTCTCTCTAATTTTTTGTGTTTTCTCTCTTCCTTCTCACTTCTGTGTCTGTTATTTCTCTTCTCTCTCTCTCTCTCTCTCTCTCTCTCTCTCTCTCTCTCTCTCTCCGTTCATCCATTCTTCGCAAAAGACTTCGTAAAAAGACTAGGCGAATATTAGGCAGATAAGGAGGTCGTGTGGGATAACAAAGACCAAACTATGTAATATTATTGAGCTAAACCGTCCAGGAATAACATAACCCCTTCAGTCACTTATTTGATCTAAAGGTAAGGGCGGCGACCTATGTTATGTTGACATACAGCCAGCGCCATCTGTGGGCGGATGAACCTCCTACTACTACTACTACCACTACCAAATCTTTCCTCTTCTCACCAGCCTTACCCACCGTTTCCGTCACTTATTTTCCTTATATTATTAAATCTTATTGAGACATAATTGCCATAGTTACGAATAAAGACATAAATAGGAATAAATATATACAGTAAACCTTTTTTCTTTATCCGGTCTCAGAAAAGTGAAAAATGGTAAAATTTCAGAAGCAAAATCTTAATACGTTGGGCAGGTGCATTCGGTATTCAGATTAATTTTCACGGTGTAAGGAACATATATATCAGGGGGGGGGGGGCGGAGGAGGATCTTCGCCGGTGTAGAAGAAGTGAAGAGAAACGAACAGACTGAAAAATTATTATTCATCTGAGAGGAATATTTTTACTCACTTTTGTATGTGAAAAATTGTGGGTGGGGGTGATGGTTGGTGGGGGTGGGGGGGTGATGGTTGGTGGGGGTGTGATGGTGGGTGGGGGGTGAGAACAGTGGGTGGGGGAGGACAGTGGGTGGGGGGTACGAACCAATGACTATAGTATTATCTGACCTGCTCTTCCTTCCCCCTCCCCCTCTCCTCCCCCTTCAGGTGTGTTGACAGGTGAGGCCCTCCCGTGTATGTGTGTGTGTGTAAACGTAATGGTTCCTATGACAGAATTCTTGAAAAATTATGGTCCATATTTGTGGGTCGCGGGGAGGGGGGAGTAGTGGGGAGTGGTGGGGAGGGGGTGCTGGTAGGGAGGAGGTGGTAGTAGGGAGGGGGTGAAATAGCCCCCCCCCCCCCCCCAAAAAAAAAAAAAAAAAAAAAAAATATCTATGCTTCTTAAAGGATAATAATTTTCCCATCTTTCGTCTTAGATAGTCCTAAGCGTCCAGTCCCATCCCAACCTTCCTTCACAACCCCCCCCCCCCAAATCCCCTCCAGCCCCCCCTCCCCTCCAGCCCCACCACCCACCCCCCCTCCCAATGCAAGTACTTGAAAAATATTTACCGTGCCTTAGATTATTTTTTGTTATTGTACTTGTGTCGTCAGCTGGAAGACCTCCTCCTCCCGCAGGCCCTGAAGGTGGGGGTCTTGGTCGAGTGTTTGTAATCAGGGTGACTTGTCCACTAAGGCAGGAAGGCATTGTCTGTGATTTTGCGGGCCACCTGATCTCTTAACTACCTGGTGATGGGCATTAATGGTTACCTGGTGATGGGCATTAATGGTTACCTGGTGATGGGCATTAATGGTTACCTGGTGATGGGCATTAATGGTTACTTGGTGATGGGCATTAATGGTTACCTGGTGATGGGCATTAATGGTTACCTGGTGATGGGCATTAATGGTTACCTGGTGATGGGCATTAATGGTTACCTGGTGCTCGACATTAATGGTTACCTGGTGATGGGCATTAATGGTTACCTGGTGATCGGCATTAATGGTTACCTGGTGATGGGCATTAATGGTTACCTGGTGATCGGCATTAATGGTTACCTGGACCTGGCGCCCCATACAAGCCTTATGTTCCTTCCTTGTACCTTCCCATTTACTTACCTTCAATTTACTTTCCTACTTATCTACCCATTTACCTGCCTAACTTACCTACCCATTACATACCTATCTACTTACCTAGCCATTTACTTACCTACCTACTTACTTTCCTACTCACCATCCCATTTACTTACCAAATCCTACAGGTATCCTCCTTCTCCCCCCAATGATACCAACAGTCCTTAAGAGTCCTTCAAGATGCCCTACCTATTTCTCAACCTGGGATTTTCCTATTTTAATCCCAGAATTTCCCTATTTCAAACAGCAGAGATTTACACCATTTTGCCCAAGGATTTATCTATTTCTTAAAAGAGATTTACCTATTTTTCAACCTGGGATATACAACATATTTAAACCTGGAATTTACCTAATTAAACCACAGACCCGAGATTTACCTATTTAGACCCGAAATTTACCTATTTAAACCCGGGATTTACACATTTAAACCCGGGATTAACCTATTTTTCACCCATGGATTAAGTCATTTAAACCCCGGATTATTTTTTTAAGATCCTTGAACCTGAATGACATCTTGGACACACAGAGAGGAGAAATAGTCGGTACGATCACCACACTGGAGCTTATAATACCGCAGTAAATCGGATGTATCGGGAGGGTTTGTATCGGGGTTATCGGTGATCGGAGGAGGGTTGGTAGGGGGTAGGTAGGTTGAGGGAGATACGTGGATAGGGGGAAATAGGTAAAGGGGGAGGTTAGAGGTGTGGGGGAGGGGAGGGTGTTTGGGGGAGGTAGGAGGTTTAGGGGGGAGGTAAGGGGGTGGTAGGGGGTTAAGGGGGGGAGGGTAGGGGTAGGAGGGAAGGGGGGACGAAGACAACCTAAACTCCCTTAAACTCCCATCTTAATCCCAGGTTAATTGATTGTGGACGGTAGTGTAGTGGAGGAGGGGTGAGGGGGAGGGGTGATGGGGGAGGGGTGATGGGGGAGGGGGAGGAGATGAGGAAGCAGTTGGGAGGTCACCTGACTAAAGGCCTCCATCATATAGCCCAGGGCTGTTTAATACCTGCTGCTACCACTACTACACCAGCGCCGCCAATGGACGATCCCTCAACTACAACGAGCGTCTTGGGGGGGGGGGGGGGAACTCAAATGGACTCGCACGTTAATTTCTTTCTTTTTTTTTCCTTCTAAACTTGGGTTGGGTTAGGTTAGGTTAGGTTAGGTTAGCGTTTGGCAATTATTCTTAAGGTAATATAACCCTGGGTGCTTAATTTTCGCGTGATACATAGAAGCTATACCTAATTACAATTACGGTAGAGTCTTTGTGCAACATTGACGCCATCTCGACACCTTTCTGCAGTTGAATTCAGCTCGTCAGATGCGTTCGAAGGTCTTGTGTCACGGGAAACATCTAACGTTTACGAACTTTTGAGAAAACCGAAGCCAAGGCGATTATTTCAAACAGTGGTACCAACCCCCGATGTCTGTCTGTATGTTTGTATCAGAGTAACGTTTGTTTATATACGCAATGTGTGTGTGTGTGTGTGTGTGTGTGTGTGTGTGTGTGTGTGTGTGAGTAAATTAACAAAACAAAGAGTTAACACCTGTAATTACCCCGGCAGTAATTACTTAAGTGATTCCCCTAAATACAGTTATCACCTCTGAGCATACATACATACATACATACATACAAAATTACCCGTTCAAAAACTGAGAGCCTATGAATAAAAATCAGTTATAATGTACCAAACACACGGACGGACGGATGGACGTACAACGGACGAACGCACACACGGACGGATGAACGGACATAAGGACGAAAGGACTAACAGGTGCGCGGATGGACGGATATAAGGACGAAATGGAAGTAGTCAAGCATTCCTAGCCCCCCCCCCCCCTCCTTGGACTGGGGAGGGGGGAGGGTGAGGACTGGGGAGCAGGGGGGGGGAGGTTGAGGGAGGGGGAGGAGGACGACTGGGCGGTCCTGTCACTCTACTATACTTTCGGCTGTCACACTCCCTCCCCCTCTCCTTCTCTCCTCCCTTCCCCCTCTCCCTCCCTCTTCCCAACCCCCCCTCCCTCTCTCCCACCATTCCTCTCTTACTCCCACTCCATCCATCCCCCCTTACTCCCTCTCCCCCCTTACCCCCTCCCCCCAGGACAGGTAAACAGAGTCATTAGGCAGCCATTACACTCTCGCGCGCACCAAATTATTCAATGTTTACATCTTTCACGAGCAGGTAGGCCGTGGCGCAAGAACCCGGATATACCTGTCTGTCTGTCTGTCTGTTACTCTTAATTAATTAGTTAGTCATCGTTAATAAGTCATTAATAATCAATCATAGTTAATTCCTGTACTCTTAATCAATTAGTCAGTTTCAGTCAGTCATAAATAATTACTCTCGATCAGTTATTTAGTTAGCTAATTAGCCATAGTTAAATAATTAATTAACTACCTAACTAGACCACATAGACAAAGGCAAACAAAACAAGTAAATAGACGCACACCTGTGGACGCAAGCACAAAACGGAGAACGAAAAAGCGTAATGCATGCAAGCAGACGCACAACTATCAAAGCAAAGGAAAAACTACATAAAGGCGACAAAGGAAATAAAAGAGAGCAGTGCAGGCATAGAAGCAAGCACACAAGCAAGCACACGCCAGTAAGTTATTAAACAAGAAATAAGAGATTCAAGCAAGTTTAATGAGGTAAAATGTAGCTGAAACTATCTATATGGTGTGTGTGTGTGTGTGTGTGTGTGTGTGTGTGTGTTTTAAAGTGACACACACACACACACACACACACACACACACACACGATATAAATAGTTTCAGCTTACATTTTACCTCATCAAGCATATTTCACTCATTAAAATACACTCAACGTAATTACTTGTACTCATTGTAATTCAGATGATACACAGTAATTTAATACCTTTATAAATAATACAGTGGCATACAGGGGAAAGAATTCAGCATATGTTGGATTAAAATTGTAATTCCATCCCCCCCCCCCCCCCAATAAATATAAAAATAAATAAAAGTAGAAATATATTACAATTCTTGTTTATTTTTCGTATAAACTAGATAAAAAAATGCAATATCATAAAAATTCGAAGAAAAAAATTTACCCCCCCCCCCAAAAGAAAAAGAAAAATGATGAAAGTCGATATTATTTTTCGTATAAATTGGAATAAATTTGTAAATGTCTTTTAATATGACGTAAATTGTGCCTATCATCTAACCTAACCTGACATAACCAAACCAAACCTAACCTAACTCTAACCAAACCTAACCAAACCTAACCAAACTCTAACCAAACCTAACCTCACCAAACCCACTTTGGTCTAGAAAGAGACCAGCTTTAGTACTCTCTCTCTCTCTCTCTCTCTCTCTCTCTCTCTCTCTCTCTCTACCCCTTCCACCTCTTCTTCCATCCACTTCTCTCTCTCTTACACTACCCACCTTACTGAACACACCCCTCTTCCTCCTTCGCTATCCCTTCCATATCCTTACCTCTAATTCCCCTTTACCCCCTCCCACCTCCTTCCCCCCCCTCCCTCACCTCTCCCCCCTCCTCCTAATCCATCACCTGCATTGAGGGAAAAGTAGACAGGTTTACAGCATCTACCTGTGAGTGAGTGGAGACGGAATGCCAAGGACTTTGTGACCAACACGACCACAGAGCAAGAAAATAGAAGAGGGAGGGAAGGGAAGGAAGGAAGGGGGAGAGGGGTGAAGGAGGGTAGGGGAGGGGGGGTAGGGGGGATAGGAAGGGGAAGGGGGGAGGGACACACCACAGGAGGAGGGTGGTATATTTCCCTATTCACCCGTTGACACGTCTATAGCTCTTGACATCACCTCCTCCTCCTCCTCCTCCTCCTTCTCCTGTTCTTCCTCTTTCTTCTCCTCCTGCTCTTCCTTCTTCTCTTCCTCTTCTTCTTCCTCCTTGCCTTCTCATCCTCTTCATGCTTTGATTAAATTATTCCCTCCGTCATTGTTTTTTTTCTCTCTTCTTCCTTGATTTCCTCCCCCCATTCCTTTATTTCTTCCCTTCCTTTATTTCCCCTTCCTTCCAGCTGTCATTTCCTCCCTACATCCCTCCTTCCTTCATTTCTACCCTCCCTCCATCCCCCTCTCCTTCCTCCCTTCCCTCCCCCCCCCCTCATAGACAGCAAACATATTGTTCTTCATGTGTGTCTATTCATTCTCTCTTCTTGTTCTTTCTTCTTGTTCTTCTTCACACTAAATTACTTTCCTATGTACCATTCCATAATGTTTACACTAATTATATTTTTCTTTCGTCAAATATCAACATAAATCGTTTCTTTTTATTTCAATTTAAGGCCCCATACAATTTTTTTTTCTCGAGTCAGCGGTTAAAAAAAAATCGAAAAAATCGTAAGAAAAATCGTAAAAAAAGAAATTGGAAAAAGGGATTATCACTTACGTTAGTCATTTAATGTGGATTTGCATAGTATTTTTAGTTATTTTTTTTTTGGTGCAATAAGGTGTTAAAAATTTTCCTACCGCTTCCTCACCCCCCCCCCCTTCCCCCCCCAAAAAAAAAGATATACACGCACACATACATACACACAAACACACACACACACACGTACATCAAACACACACACATGTACAATACATAAAAAACACACACGCACATATAAAACAAAAACACATACACATATACATCAAACAAACACACACGTATTCATCAAACACACACACACACACACACACACACACACACACACCCACGTTACAAGAAACACGATACTCAAAATTCATAGAAATTCGTCGACTCAGTATTAAACACATCACACATTTCCTTGATTTCCTTTCATATTATTTTTTTTGGCTTCCATTCACACCTACGCAAGTTGTATTTCGGGGAATACTTCAAAAGGTCGGTTGTTCGGGTTGGTCGGTTGGTCGGTGACGTCGTTAAGTTACCAAGGTCACGTGATTGCCGTCAGTCTCGCATCAACACGCGATAAGATGGATGTAAAAGTACTCGTGTGTGTGTGTGTGTGTGTGTGTGTGTGTGTGTTATCAGTATTATATTTGGAAGATTACAATTACAGCTTGGAGAATTACCCCCCCCCCCCCCACTCCCTACCACTCCCATACTGCGCACCTTCCCTTACACAACACTGCCCCACCCCCCCAACATCACTAGTCCCACACCATCCCCCTAAACATCACCCCACCGCACCCCACATCACCCCACCACCTCCAACACCACCACTCAACACAACACATGCAAACTTTACATTAATAAATTCTTGTAAGTTTGACGTGTGTGTGTGTGTGTGTGTGTGTGTGAATATCCTTGACCACACTTCACACACGCTAAAAGGTTCCTACGCACTTTTATTTTCCCCTTGATTATGTTATTGAAGTAATGGAGTTGTTCAAGTCTCTGTGTTATTTCGATGACATTTTGTTCATCTGTTTTCCCTTGTCGTAATAGTAAGTAACCTTGAACTAATAGTAGGAGTAGCCCGTAGCGGTGGTAGTAGTAGTAGTAGTGATAGATTCAACTAGTGGTACCAAATAGTCATAATTAGGTGTAATAGTAGCCCAAACTAGCAGTAATAGTAGCCCAAACTAGCAGTAATAGTAGTCCAAACAAGTAGTAATAGTAGTCCAAACTAGTAGTAATAGTAGTTCAAACTAGTAGTAGCAATAGACCCAAGGAGTTATAACAATAGCCCCGACCAACAGTATTAGTAGTCCTAAATAAATAGTAACAATAGCCTCTAACTAGTAATAGCACTGGTATTCTTAGTAGTCTAGGATAGCCTCACACCGTACATATAACCCTGCAGATGTAGCCTAAGTAGGCTCTATTTCTAAGTAGTCCCATGGATTCCAGATTAGCAATGGTAGTTCAAGGTAGTAGCCCCAATAGGTCCTACAGTCCATAGTAATAGCCACCAACTTGCACTTCAACACCCCAAGACATCCAGCGCTAGTAGCCCTGATAAGTAGCCCCGACAGGTCCAATAGCCCCTAGTAATAGACACCACCTAGTACTTCCATCACTAAAAGAATATCGAACGCTAGTAGCCCTGATAAGTAGCCCCGACAGGTTCAATAGCCCCCTTGCTAATATTTCCAACACTCCAAGATACCCGGCCCTAGTAGCCCAAGGTAGTAGCCCCCTCCGGTAGCCCCCAGGTAGCCCCGATAACATCAGGTTCAGGTCATCTGGCGGTGTTTGTCAGTGGCCTGCTGTGAGGGTCTGTGAACAGATTTCGACAGAAACCGTCTATTGTAGTTCATCTCCAAGTCCCCCGCCTCCTGGGAGAGGTGCTGGGATAAGTGATGATTTAGGTGGTGGGTTGAGGCTGGGATAGGTGGTAGGGGTAGGTGGTGGGATGGGGTTGGGATAGGTGGTAGGGGTGGGGTTGGGATAAATGATGGAATGGAGCTGGGATAGGTGGTGGGATGGGGTTGGGATAGGTGGTGGGATGGGGTTGGGATAGGTGGTGGGATGGGGTTGGGATAGGTAGTGGGATGGGGTAGGGATAGGTGGTGGGATGGGGTTGGGATAAGTGATGGAATGGAGTTGGGATAGGTGGTGGGATGAAGTTGAGATAGGTGGTGGGATGGGCTGAAATAAACGATGAGAGTTTGCTAGGACTGGAATGACGTCACTACTGGGAATGTGCTGAGGCGATGCTCACTTGTTTTACTACCATCACAACACAACACTAACATCACGTCAACAGAGGATCAAATTCCCTATAGATTCAAGACATTACACGTTACTTATAGACTCAAGTTCGAAGGAAAAAATTATATATTAGTATAAGTTTCAAGTCCATATAAGAATTAAAACAAAATCATTAGTAGTTTCCAATTCTTTTTATAATTCACAAAATACAAACGCATGTGGGATTCGATTCTTTTAAATTTTCTGAAAGTGAATGGTTATAGATTCCAATTCTCTTAAGAGGAGGCAGAGATAATAATGTGGGTTCCAATTCTATTTTCGAGTCTTAAACAATATTAATAATAGGATCCAATTACTTAAAGGTCCCCCCCCCCAATAAAAAATGTGGGTTTGGGTGGTTGGTTCGTGGGTCCTTAATTCTTTAAACGCCTCTTATAATTAATAATAGGTAGGATCCAATTTCTTGTATGGTTCCTTAAGACCGAAATTGGGTGAGGGGGTGGGTAAGGAGGTGGGGATGAGGGGTGGATGAGGGGGTGGGTGAGGTGGGTGAGGGGGTGGGTGAGGAGGTGGGGGTGAGGGGTGGATGAGGGGTGATGGGGGTAGGTGTGGAGGGTAGGTGTGGGAGGTAGGTGTGGGAGGTAGGTGTGGAGGGTAGGTGTGGAGGGTAGGTTGTGGGGGGGGTAGGTTGTGGGGGGTAGGTTGTGGGGGGTAGGTTGTGGGGGGGTGGGTGGTGGGGGGTAGGTTGTGGGGGGTAGGTTGTGGGGGGTAGGTTGTGGGGGGTAGGTTGTGGGGGTAGGTGTGGGGGGTAGGTGTGGGGGGGGTAGGTGTGAGGGGTAGGTGTGGGGGGGTAGGTGGGGGGGTAGGTGTGGGGGGTAGGTGTGGGGGGTAGGTTGTGGGGGGTAGGTGGGGGGTAGGTGGGGGGTAGGTGTGGGGGGGTTGGTGGGGGGTAGGTGGGGGGTAGGTGGGGGTAGGTGAGGGGGTAGGTGAGGGGGTAGGTGGGGGGATAGGTGGGGGTAGGTGTGGGGGGGTTGGTGTGGGGGTAGGTGTGGGGGGGTTGGTGTGGGGGTAGGTGTGGGGGGTAGGTGAGGGGGAAGTGTGTGGGGGGGTAGGTGTGTGGGGGGGTAGGTGTGTGGGGGGGTAGGTGTGTGGGGGGTAGGTGTGTGGGGGGTAGGTGTGTGGGGGGGTAGGTGTGTGGGGGGGGTAGGTGTGTGGGGGGTAGGTATGTGGGGGGGTAGGTGTGTGGGGGGTAGGTGTGTGGGGGGTAGGTGTGTGTGGGGGGGGTCTAACCTTACTTTCCATAGATTCCGATCGCACGGCTACCCTGTACAGTAATTGGATAGGATTTGTACGGTATGTGGCCGGTCCAGTGCTGCTCACCACGTTGGTCCGGATAACAGGGAGGAAAAATAAAAGACGTAATTGGAAAAGGTTACCTGGGCCAGACCGGGGGGGGGGGGGTGTGGAGGTCCTATATTGAGGGTAAATTGGCTGTACCTGAAGTGTAGTTTTGTTCCTTCATACTACAGGCAAAATGATTTCGTGAACTATGTATATTACATAATGTTTGTAATATAGACAAGTGGTGTGTGTGTGTGTGTGTGTGTGTGTGTGTGTGTGTGTGTGTGTGTGTGTGTGTGTAATTCGTGTCAGGAATTTTGAATAAGCGAACACAAACACCCACACACACACACCATTTCAAACAAACAAATTAACACACACACATAAGAACATAAGAACATAAGAATGGAGGAAACTGCAGCGGGCCTATTGGCCCATACTGGGCAGTCCCGTTTACACCCAACCCCTATTGCTCATATGAGCATCCAACCTATGTTTGAAGCAATTCAGCGTATTCGAGTTAATGATGATATTTGGTAACTTGTTCCATTCATCCACTACTCTGTTTCCAAACCAGTGTTTACCTATTTCACGCCTAAATCTAAATTTGTCCAATTTAAAACCATTGTTACGAGTTCGCTCCTGGTTGGATAATTTGAGTACCTTTGTAATGTCCCCTTTGTTTAGCCCTGCCTTCCATTTATACACCTCTATCAGGTCGCCCCTCGCTCTACGTCTCTCAAGGGAGTGCAAATTAAGATGCTTTAACCTGTCTCTATACTCAAGGTTCCTGATACCCGGGATTAGTCTTGTCATTCTCCTCTGGATTCTTTCCAAGGATTCTGTATCCATTCTGTAATACGGTGACCAGAACTGGACTGCGTAATCCAGGTGTGGTCTCACAAGAGCAAGATACAGTTTTAGGATGACCTCGCTAGTCTTGTAACTAACACTCCTTTGTATGAACCCAAGTACTTTATTAGCCTTGTTACGAGCAAAAACACATTGTTTACTTGGCTTAAGGTTCCTACTTATCATTACTCCTAAATCTCTCTCGCAGTCGGATTTCTCTATGGCATCGTTGTTCATCTGGTATCTGGTTTCCCTGTTTACATTCCCTATACTGAGTACTTTACATTTGTCAATGTTGAATTTCATCTGCCATTT